>JAFBJS010034180.1:0-64497 GCA_016785265.1 Paraplagusia blochii
TAAAACTGATGTGTGGACCCTTGGTTAAGGATAAAATACTGGCATCCTATGTAAGAAAAATGGAGCTGTTTATTCCATCCATGCATTTTTACCCAATTCCCTTGGTCTCAGGGATCTACAAATTCAGTTGTTCTATATCTTCTGAAGTTGTTTGTTGGAAGCAAAGTTTTGGTTTTGTTGTCATTTGGCCAAAGATTTTCCGCCAAATTCCCTTCCTGAAACAACCCTCACCATTTATTCGGGCTGAGGGCCCACACTACGCAGTGAACACTGGCTGGTGCTCCCTAGTGGCTGTTATAGAGCAGGACTGTTAATACGGTCTGCTCCATCCTTAAGTTGTTTCTTTTTAACCAAAATATGTTAACATTTTTGGTGTTTCCAGTGAAATATTTCCCTACCCCTAAATTCTTCCTACCTAAATTAACGGTGCATGGGCACAACAAGGAATCAAGTGCTTTCTGCTAGACCGGTATAAAAAGTTGGAATGACTCTGCATCCTTTTGAGTTTATTGTTGTTGTCTTCACTGAGAAAATATTTCCTAATCAAATATAGTTGCATTATTGATGATGGAATCCTAGCCATTCTATTGGTCAGTTCTTTTGTTGATATGGGTATGAACCAAATGTAAGTAATAGACAGATGGAGCCAAAAGGAAACATTATTTCTCTGCAGCCCGGCACCAACTCACCCACGGACTGACTCTGGTCCCCGGCCCAGTGGTTGGGGACCACTGTTGTAGATAACTGGCTGTGTCTTGAAAACAGTGGCTTGTCTGTTTTTTAATTGCTTTGGCTGTTTTAGCTCTGGACACCTTTTTCACAGGTTTCCCACTGGAATGTGCTGCAGCTGGCAGTGCTCATAAACACCATCCAGATAATGCCATAACTTTATTTTATTACCCAGTCCTTAATTGACCTGAAACCTCATCTGAGCCATAACACATTACAGAGCATGTAGGTAACTGTTCCACACTTGTATTACAGCAGCTCTGTGTGAGGTTATTCACTTTAAATCATTCTACACTTTCATTGAGTTTAACAGCAACAATTCACTATTTGTTTTAATGTCAGTGCTGTAGGTCTGTAGCAAGAGAGGACACCTTCATGTTCCTGGCATTGAGAACAACATCACTGAGGAGTTTGCAAAGACAAAAAGATCACTGGTCGTTCTGTTTAGAATCTTAAGATATCTGCTAGTGCAGATATTATTGAGTTATCAGAACATATTATTTAAGTTTTTATTTTCCTTAGGTAAGGCAAGTTCATTTACCTAGGCACTGCAAATGTCAGGAGTGATTCTACCCTAAAAAAGTCCAAAAGCGGAAAAATAAAAATACTTGGACTAACAAAAATGCAGAAGATCCTGTATTCGGTAGGATAATATTTCCTCAAACTGTGACGCTGCTGCAGGGCCAAATCAAAAGCAGTGAAACTGAGATGTAGCCGTGGTTATAGGATTCTGCACCTCCACTGTCATAACATAAAATGTTATGCTGTAGCGGTAGTCCCCATGATAAAAATCCACAGTCTACCTTGGCACCCTCTGTGCCCCACATCGAGGAAGCCTTAAATATTAATGTCACAGCTTTACTTTGGTTTTCCTGTGTTCCCTACTCTGCACTGTTTGTGTTTTAGTTTTCTTCGTCATTCTCAGGTTCTGGTGCCTCCTGCCGGTGACAGACAAGCTAACAGGTGTCCTATACAGTGGTCATGTAGTAGCTGTCAGCCCGAGAGTAACATGACCTCATCTATAAATAAATGATCACAACAGGGTTTATTAACCTGCTTCCTTTGACCGTCGGGGCAATTAGGTAAGGCAAAGTACAGGAGGGTAAAAAGAAAATCATTGCAGATCACCTTCAGTGAAGCCAAAGCCATCTGTTAGTCTGGACGCAGGTCCTTTGATTCTGTAATGCCGTCTTGTCACTGTCCACCTACTCAGTGGGATAAAGTGTTATTGTTTTTCTGAGAAGCGTGCGTTTGCATATTTATGTTTTGCTGTGTGCACTTCGTCGACTGCAGCCTGGGTAGATAAGAGTCAGGGTCTCAGTTTTTTATGTTCTTCATCTAAATGCCTGTAGGGCCCAACAGGAGGTCGGACTGTAGTGGGAGACATAAAAGGCTCCAGACTGGACGTCTTACTGTTTCCTTGAAATGGTTATGTGGAAGTAAATTTCAAACATTTATTCCCTCGAGAATATGTAGCACATGAAACACTTTCAGTGCATTAAAATGCTCCGAGTCACACCATACACTGCTGAAAAACTGGATGTGCTTGCAGAGTTGAAAATGATTTTTTTTTTTTGCAAAGGAGTATAAAGAAAGGAGCTAGGCTTTAAAATAACATACAAGACAGTTTTTTTACGACCAACTTTATCTTTGAATTTAGTTTTTATCATTTTGTGGAGTAGCAGTTCATTTGTCTATGATCACTGTTAGAGCCATACATTTGTGCAAATTCGTCAGGATGGGATGCAAGAACTCTCAATTCCCATCAACTTCCAACCGTTTGGGACCATCTGTTACCAGGTTCTGATGGTGGCAATGATACATGGAGTCATTTGTCTGCTTGCTTAACCATCCAGTTCGCTGATTTCACAGACATATTTGTTGAAATATTAGTGAGATGACGTGTATTCTTGCTATCTTGGTACTGTTTACAGATACAGGCATACTTTACATTACATGGCATGGATTTGAATGAATCTGTTAAACATTAGTAACAGAAATTCTGGAATAAGAGAATCATGGTTCAAAGTAGAACTTTTCTCATTAAATTATTAAATACTGCACAACATATGGTTTTCAATGCAATAGTTGGATAATTTAATAACACTTTTAATATAATCTCATGCCCTGTTTGGAAGAAAAATATTCACAACATGGTCTACTGCACAGTTGTCAAACTCTGGCCCGGGGGCCAAATCTGGCCGCTGCATAAATATATTTGGCCCGCGAGATAAAACCAAATATGTATTATAGCTGGCCAAACAGTATGTAGATCTTAGATACTCTTAATTTGTTTTTATATTAATAATGCATGCATTTTGTTTAAACACATACATTTTGTTCTGTAAAGAAAGATTCCGATTTGGTTTATCTGAAAAGACAAAGAGACCGAATAACAAACAATTACTGCTGATGTTTGAATTATTTCTAATACAATTTCTCATGTGTTGATACTAATACCCTTTGGCTTTTTTCAGATTCAACATATCCACATGAAAAAACACTATTTCATATCCTGGTAGAAGGGAAAACATGCAGGTTTATAGTTAATTTCTCAATATTAAGTTTGGCCAGTGACAATTCTTTTTCTTTGAAATTGACTTTAATGAAAAGAATTGCACTTACTTTTGTGGAAATGAATGTGAAACACTTTCAGTGCATTAAAATGCTCCGAGTCACACCATACACTGCTGAAAAACTGGATGTGCTTGCAGAGTTGAAAATGATTTTTTTTTTGCAAAGGAGTATAAAGAAAGGAGCTAGGCTTTAAAATAACATACAAGACAGTTTTTTTACGACCAACTTTATCTTTGAATTTTGTTTTTATCATTTTGTGGAGTAGCAGTTCATTTGTCTATGATCACTGTTAGAGCCATACATTTGTGCAAAATCTTCAGGATGGGATGCAAGAACTCTCAATTCCCATCAACTTCCAACCATTTGGGACCATCTGTTACCAGGTTCTGATGGTGGCAATGATACATGGAGTCATTTGTCTGCTTGTTTAACCATCCAGTTCGCTGATTTCACAGACATATTTGTTGAATTATTAGTGAGATGACGTGTATTCTTGCTATCTTGGTACTGTTTACAGATACATGCATACTTGGCCAAACAGTATGTAGGTCTCACATACTCTAAAGATGAAAATGTGTATTAATAACCCATGCATTTTATTAAAGCACAGACATTTTTTCTGTGAAGAAAGATTCCGATTTGGTTTATCTGAAAAGACAACAAAGAGACCGAATAAGAAACAATTACTGCTGACGTGTGAATTATTTCTAATACAATTTCTCATGTGTTGATACTAATACCCTTTGGCTTTTTTCAGATTCAACATATCCACATGAAAAAACACTTTTTCATATCCTGGGAGAAGGGAAAACATGCAGGTTTATAGTTAATTTCTCAATATTAAGTTTGGCCAGTGACAATTCTTTTTCTTTGAAATTGACTTTAATGAAAAGAATTGCACTTACTTTTGTGGAAATGAATGTATGTGGAATATACATTTTTTTATAGATCTATTTACATCTATGTTAGAGTTTTCCTCTCTTAAAGATATCAGGAAACCAAACCTCTGAATCAGATCCTCAATGACAGGAAACGTTTCCATTACGAGTCCCCAACAGTTCATTACTCTCCAAAATGGCTGCCTTTCAGCGGGTGGCTGAAACACTTTGACACATTGTGTGTCAGTCTGTGTGTTTTCAAGTGCATATGTAAGTGTGTTTCCCTCCTGCTGGTTACACCAGTCCCCATGTTCTTTCAGTAAGAGCCATCCACTGACTTTTGCCACTCTTACAAAAAATAAAACCCTTACACTTTCACAGAACTCCCAGTAGTTCTGCGGCCCAAAAGCCGAAATAAACTTCTGTTCTAGTTTTGTTGTATCATGACAAGTGTGAAACTTTAACGTTGGGAAAGAGTGAGTCACACCAGGTTATTGTTCCTGTTGTGCAGCTGTAGGATTTAAAACGATGACGTGTGCTGCAGCATCAAGCACCGAAGAGGCAAATGGAGCGGAAAAGAGAGGGTGGAATCATGTGTGGACCTTCAATTATTAGAAAAATAAAACAGATAAACCTGTTATTCCCTCTCTGACTGATGTACGCAGTGGAATGTAGAACTGCTTTTATTGCTCGAATCATTTCTCAGCACCAGCAAAACTTATTTAGTTAGTTTAAATCTGAGTGTCAGAGATAAAAGCCGGTTTATTGTTTCTGTTGTTGTAGTGTTCACAGTATCAAATAAAAAAAAGGGATAAGTGGTGAATGAGAAATGGAAAGGAGAGATTGAGGACGGACTAAGGTGAGGTGACTGTGGAGGAGACATGGAGCAGTTTTACTGGTCTCAGGTTGATTTGTTTTTTGTCTCTCATGATCTGTATGACTTTTCTACCTGCAATTGGAGGCTCAAGTCAGACCCAAGTTGTCAAAACACTTTTCATTGTTCATGTATAACTCATGTATTTAAAATTCTTTAAAAAACCTTGACCTGATTCCTGAAATTTAAATTCCTAATGAAATAGAGAAGTGGAACGTCTTCAAGAAACCCTCTAGGTCCAGCGACCCTTGGGAAACTTTTTTTGTTGCAAACAAAAATTTTATTACATTATTACTTTTTATCTTGAAATATTTACGTTATTAAGTTATTTCATTACCTAACTTAATAGAAGAGGGTCAGCTAAGGTGAAGGGAAAGGTTTACAAGACCAGCCATGACGATGGATTGGAGACACTAGGAATAGGCAGAAGACAGGAGACAGAGCTGGAGGTGGAGGAGTTAAAGAGATTATCTTCAGGAGAGACAAGGAGGGACAGGGAATAAGGTGGGAATAAGGTGATTGGAGGGACAACACAGACAGGAAGGTTTGGAGAAAATGCTAGAGAAGCCAGACTGAGATGGTTTGGACATGTCCAGAGGAGGGACAGGAGGGATACATTGGTAAAGAGTGTTGGAGATGGGGCTACAAGGACAGAGAGAAAGGCAAAAGATGAGATTGATGGATGATATAAAGGAAGACATTGAGTTAGTAGAAGTCAGAGTAGATGATACAGAGAACCAGGGGAGATGGATAACAATGATTTGCTGTGGCAAACCCTGAAAAAGGGACAAGCTGAAGGAAGAAGAATTACATTATATCACTGTCCTGCAGCTGGAACATTTATCTGTAGTTTTTAGTGCAACCTATTTACCACAAACTGCCCAGATATAAGAACAACCATTCCAGCTCTTTGGTCTAAACCCTTTTAATTAACATGCCATGTTTCATTTGTTTACTTCACAAAAACAAAGTGTGACAACAACATTTTGCTGCAGCAGGTTTCATGCCAAGCTTTTTCTAAGCCAGGACAGTTTTTGCCAAGAACTCTTTTTTTTTTCAATCACAAGCCTACAACAAAACAGCCAACCAGCAAGTATTCATCAAACTAATTAAATTAAATGGAAATAATGTGTGATATATGTATACCAAGATGCTGTTATTGCTCATAATAATAGGATTTAATTAAGAATATTCTTGTTTTGGTCCTAGACAGCACAGAACTAACATTGAAGGTATCAGGCCAATGCCTGAAACATCAGCATAAGCCACAATGTCTGTCTTTATTTATCTTTAAATGTAGAATTTATAGTATTTCTTGTCTGAAGGCTCTTTAAATCCAAAAGCTTACTTAATTTTACAGTACAATCCCGTCAATCAGAATGACTCAGACACCCTGATATTACAGTCTGTGATGTCAGCGTGTTCCTTGCTTTTTTCCTCGCCTTTTCTTTCTCTCATCATCTCTCTCTGATGACTGTTCTATGCTTTGGTTCGACTGACATTCTTTACTAAATTCATTTCTGAATTTAAAAATCCTTTCCAAAAGAAAGAAGAGAGGGTCGGTTAAAGGCTTCATGTGCAAGCTGCTCTTGGAGGTTAATGCAAAGGACGCGTGTTTAGTAATAAGCCAAGGAAACTCTAGCTAATGAGCTGGGCCGTGTCTTCTCCAATGACCACAACTGTTCTTTATGGGCAAAAATAATATGGTGTGAAGTATCTTTTAAGATTGAGGCAGATGTAAGTACTGCACCTGTCCACAGCACAGCGATGCCTGACTGTTCACTATAAAATAATGAGCTGAAAATTCCAAGGAGGAGGCCAAAACACTTAGACTAATGGTGCCAGGTAATTTGCATTGGAAATTTACTCACGCAGCTTTCAAGAGAGGTCAGAATGAAAGGTGAGCTACAAGGTACTGTCAGAGATGATGAGGTCAGTGAATTGCTGATCCCTTTGTTCTGGTCCAATTAAACAATGCCTCCAATTGATAGATGACCAGGTTTTCAAAAGAGAATTCCCTGACCCAACAGGTTATGCAAAGCAGGCAGATTTTCTTAAAATTAACCTTTCATTTTTATTTGTATTTAAACTGTTCAAAGCATTGTTGAAACCAGTAAGAAAAAAAAAGAGGAGAGTTGAGAAAAGAGAATCAGGTGAAATTGACAAGATGGCATTGACTGCTGCAACTTTATGATGTGTGTTTGGAGACTTTGGCTGTGTCTAAAAGACAGGAGGTTGAGCCTGTGGTGGGAAGATCGAAAACTCTGAGATATTTAAGAGCCAGACAGGATGGACTAAGTTTGAAGCAGTTGGAGATGAAGTTAGAGAAGTACAGGTGCTGAGATGACTTGATGGACCATCACTCTGTCAGCAGTCTGTTGGCAGTGTGTGTCAGCAGCACAGTGAATGTGCTCTGGTCTTGGTTTAAGCAGAATGGGGAAAAGTTATAGAGAATAGTTTAGCAGACTTGTGTCCGCAAGGCTTCTGGTGGGAATCCACCAGTTGCCACTGAGCAAAGCACTATCCCAACCCACATAACATCATTTGGGTGGCAGTCATGGAGACAGCTGAGGATAAATTGATGAAGATTATTGAATTAATAAATAATTGAGAGTAAAAACACACATGTGCTATATATTCCCGATTAGGGAATTGCACCACCAAGTTGGGCTGTCAGGTAAAAATAACAAACATGTAACATTTTAGAGGTACAGGTGGAGCAGATACTGGTACAGGAAACCTAGAGTGCCCTCTATGAAGATATTTAAGTCCCTCCTGAAGTCGCAAAGTAAGAAAGAAAGTGCGACTTATAATCCAGAAAGAATGTTAACTGAATCTGTAAACTATGCTTGAGATAACATTTGAAATAATGTTGTTAATACATTGGTAGTTGAGAATTCATTTACTTGAAGCCAAAAATAAGATCAGTACATTATATGGAAAAACTAATAAATATTGTAAATATCTGCAGTTTTATCCATCGATCCTTATTTGGTTACAGAGGGAGGGTGAACATTTATTGATACCATGTACAACCAAATGGGGGAAAAGACCTGAATCATATTATACAAATATAACTAGACAGCAATGTGAACACCCTCCTGCACACACAGCTCCCATTACCAGAAGTGTAGAAATATGTGTACTGTTACTGTTAAAAATACACACGGTGAGACCTTCACCTAAACACAGAACTGCACTGATACACAGTGACAGCTGTACGGTACTACTATCTCCATGAAGCACCCAGGTGGAACTGCGTGGATGATAACGCTTCAGTCAGGACCCGCAGTGGTCGGCCGCTGCTGCTTGAATCTCCAAGACAAGAACATTTCTTATCAAGCTCACTGCTAGCAGCGTCTGCCTAATGATATCATCTTCTGTGGAACGGTCCGCACATCAATAACAGGCGCAGCACACGACTCAGATGATGAGACCTGTGCTCTGTAATAGACTGCACTGTGGGCTTCTGCTGCTGCTGCAGCCATTCAGAGTGAAAGTGTTTTTTTTTTTTTAAATTGATGTAGAGAACGGAGCCGAGTGAACGTGCACAGATGCAGTGGTACAGTAAAATTGTCTTATCCTCACTCAATGGGGAAGAAATAGATTATTTCACAGAAAGAAATTCTGTGCAAAGTCCAATTTCATATTTTGATATTGTTACATACTCCATGTATGAAGAAGAGAAGTACAGAGTACAGGCAGGATGGAACTACTGGAGAAAGGTGTTGGGAGTGATCTGTGATAGAAGCGAGTCAGCTAAGGTGAAGGGCAAGGTTTACAGGACAGTTGTGAGACCAGCCATGATTGATGGATTAGAGACACTAGAACACAGGAGACAGAGCTGGAGGTGGAGGAGTTAAAGATGCTGAGATTCTGAGATTTAGGAGAGACAAGGATGGACAGGATCAGGAATGAGGTGATAAGAGGGACAACACAGACTGGACGGTTTGGAGAAAAACCTAGAGAAGACATAGTGAGATGGTTTGGACAGGTTCAGAGGAGACATTGGATACATTGGTAGAAGAATGATCCTAGAGATGGAGCTACCAGGTAGGAGACAAAAAGGAGATTGATGGATGCAGTGAGGGAGGACATTTTAACACAGAGGACGAGGTGAGATGGAAATTTTTGACTCGCTAGGAAAGGAAGAAGACTCCATGTTTGTTTGATATTTTTTTCATATTCTTTCGTTGCCTAGGTGATTGAATAGGATTCATTATTTTTTTTCCTAAATGCAAAAATAATGTAATAAATATTTTTTTTCATAATAAATGCAATAAATTGTAAGTTCCAATAAACCCAAGTAACCTGGTCTCAGTCCTTAGGTTTTGTTCTCATTGATGGACCATTGGATGTTTAGTTATGGTTTGTGGACTGGTGACACCGATGGTGGCCAAAGCTGGGATTGCCCCCAAAGCCAAACCCCAACAACATTGGAAAGGAATAATAAGTAGATAAATAAAACCAAGAGGCAAACTCCTCCATTCAAATCCTCTGTAATTTGCCAAGAAAAAGATAGATAAGTGTTGGATTTGTGTCCTCTTTAAAGTACACTTGTCTTTAATCAGTATTGAGAACAAAAGACAGTTGGGATCTGTGGAGCTCAGTCCATCAGACAGGTTGAGCGCAGCAGTAATACTTGGCCCTCCTTAGCTCTCTGTGTGTCTCCTCTTTTGTTTCTCCTCAATATCTTTAAATCCTCTCTAAAGATTTATAAATTAAGGTGAGCACTTCCTGTCTGCCTCCGTTAAGTTCAGAGCTCCCCAGAGCATTCAGACATAAGAATTGCTTTCTTAGATTTCTTCTTTGTTGCCTCTTATTTGACGTAATTTAACATAAAACCATGTGTTGTTTTTTTTTTGGGAAAAATTATTAATTCATAATTTTTGGACAGGTGTTTTTTAATGACTTTATTTGCGAACCATCCGGCAGATGATGACACACGCAGGACTGCTCATGTGTTAAACTCCACTACAGTGTCTCAGTCCCCAGAGTGCTGCCCCTGTGGATTATTCCCCTCAGACAAAGACCCAGTTTCCCAGAAGGCTTGGGTTACAGAGATATGGAGAAGACTCACAGCAGCTGGTAACTGAGGCTTTTTTGTTGGCGTCATTCTCCAGTTTCCCACTTTTGCTTTTGCTTCCGTGAATATTTTTTCAGAAAATTTTCTTAAAGTTAAGTTCAACTTATTTCTTATTTCGATGTGAAGTGGTCAGCCACAGGAGATGGCGTTGGCTAATGGTTTTGACAGCTGTTGTATTTTTGATGTCGAAAAATCCCCAAGGTTTAAGGATGTTCAGATGTTGAAGATCAGCTTAAGGCCGCAGTCACTTCTTCTGTGAGCATTCAGATAAATTTCCCATGGACAAAGTTAAGTGTCAAAACAACGACTTGTCACCTACTGGACTGCTGACTCCAGTTGCATGAAGCCTCTGAGGCTTCAGTAATATTGGAGGACAGCTTGGACGAAAGACAAAAACAAAGATGAAGAAACCAGACATGCGTATCAAGTCGCCACATTTCTGTCATTTCCTTATTTTTTTTGTTTTTTCACATCTGTTCACGACTTCCTTTGACTTTAATCCCGAAAAAAGCAGTGTAACGAGATGAGAGCTACCCTCAGCTGGGGCAGTTACACAATCTGCTGTAAAGGGATTACTCTGGAATGTTTTCCTGAATTTCTATGTGCTAATTCGTCACAGTTTGTGTCCCAGTAATTTCTGTCCCAGACTCTATGTGCTGGCAGTTGTCAGCCTTGTTCTAGTATTATTGGGTTTATTGATGACAGGCCAGGAATGTATTTGATCGTATTTTTTTTGTAGGGCCAAACAGTGAAAGATACAGATGATATTTCCAGTTGCTGTTCTCATGGTGGGTAAAGATGAGGACATCATTTTTGATGAAGCTTTTATGAGTATATGCTCACCTATATGGTTAAGATATTGTTTTTCCTTTACCTCAGGATGACATTTATTTACACCTGGCTTCTCCACTAGAGCAGTCCCAAACTCTTTTCCTGAGGAAACAAATTTTAAAGGTTTTGAACCTTCACAGTCATTAGGCAATAGACATTATTAATATAATATTATTGTTGAGGATGAGGATATTTTATTGCTGACCAAGATATATCGTAATTAGTACAAAAAAAACAAAAGATACTAACTAGACTAACAAAAATGACCGCAACCTTGTAGGAAACGTGATGCGAGACAAACCAAAAACAATTGTCTTGCGACCCACCTGAGGGTTGCGACCCAGTCCTTGGGATAAAGCAGGTTAAAACTTTGGCAAACATTGTACTAGACTTTAGCTAAAAATGGCCATAGATTTTTTTCCTTGTGATGAGATAGTGATGAAACATTCATAACAATTAAATGCCTGACAGGTAAAGTAATCATACATTTTAAATTCCAAAATAAAATGTTATACTTTATCTATGTATAGATACAGTTTACACGTCAAAAACTTTTTAAGTGTTGAATTATTGCACTTATAAAAAAGAATCAATATTTAATCTAAGCTGCTTAAAAAGATCTTGGAATAAAAATACTTACATTACTGGGTTCATTTTGTTTTCCTTTTTTGTGGTTTGACAACTAGCGCTAGCTTCATTACTGCCACCTACTGGGTTGGAGTAAGTGTCTTGATTAACTGGTGTGCAAGAAATTGACTAACTAAAAAGTATAAGTTTTTTTATTTTTCCATAGAAAAAGGAAAATTAAAACCTATTTAATATGCCTTTTTAGCTTTTTTTACATTATGTTTATGTAGCTCGGCTCATGTCACTAGGCCGTTCAGTCCAGTTTATATTTTATACACAGACAGAGACCTCATTATAAAAAATAAATGTAACCTCTTTATTTTTTCAAGAAACTGGATAGGATGCAGCAAAGAACATGGACTAGGAATATCACATCACCATGAAGTCCGATAAGGAGGTGTTGATCTAACACAAGGTGATGGGCTGTCAGCAGCTGCACTTGTAACTGGGCCTGTGGACAGAATAAGGACTGTAGTCAAGGGTGGAGGGGGTGAGGGGTGAGGTTATTAAAAGAGGAGTCGGAGTATGGAGGGAAAGAAAAAAGAGAGCGAGTGGCAGGAAGACAGATAACAAGGTGGAAAAAAGACACTGAGGACAGGGGAGAGGGTTGGACCGACTGGAGGTGTTCGTCCACACTGGCCGTCTCAGTAGAGCTCTCTCATGACAGGCCACATTCCAACTAAGTCAGTGAATGGATGACATTACCTTATGGTAATAACACTATATCTCAGCACATGCCTCCAGGAAATGACATGTAATTTGTCACTCTCCTCTCTTCTCCTCTCCTCTCTGCATTGTTGGAACTTCTCCTCTGCATTAACATTATCTAATTCAATTTACTCCTCTTTCTCCTTAACTGGACTCAGTCTCATTCATGGTCCACAGCCATGTTCCATGCAAATGAACAGAATTTAAGTTAAGGGTGTATTTGAAAGTGTCATGGCTGCATTTTTCTATTGTAGAAGCTGGAAATTTAAACTTTACATAACTCAAATGTCCTTGTCGGACATTTACATATCACTAGATCACAGTGTCAATACACTCCTCTATCCTGCAAGCCTCACAATTTTTTAATGGAACTGGATCCCTACCAATGCCAATAATTATTTCTGTGGGCTATAAACTACACACCCAGGACGCATGGGCCAAGTCCCTTCTTTACTGTTTAAAGGCACAGAACGTTGTGGTTTCCCCGCCTCTCCTACAGGAGGTGCTAAAAGGCCATGTTTTTTTTGTAGCATGGTAAAAATGTCTTAATCTGCTTGTAATACACTTCAGATGAAAGCATCTGCTTAATCAAAACAAAGACTTGTCTCCACTGGGATTCCTAACTCTAGTAACATATAGACCAGGGGTCTCAAACTCAAATGAGTTGAGGGCCACCTCCCACACTGTCATTTCACCAAAAGGTTGCATCACCCTTGAGTTTTCAATATAAAAGAAAAAAAATAATAAAAAATCAGTTTCCCATAGATTCTGTGTAATACAACAATGGACCAGAAGGAAACTGTGGATCAGGGTTTGGAGAACTATAGGATTTACCATAAAATGTGGAGAACAATAGAGATCTACAAAATATTAAAATAAATTCAACTTTCACATTAAGGTGGGGGCCGCAAAATACTGTTCCACAGGCCGCAACTGACCCACAGGCCACGAGTTTGAGACCCTTTGATATAGACTCTGAGGCTTCAATAATAGTGGAAGACAATAAAATCAATGAAACATGCGTAACATTGACATGTTGACACATTTCTATGATTCGTGTTTTTTTTTTTTTGCCTGATTGAATAGAAGCGAAATGCTAAATGAATAGATATACATGTAAGATTTTTCAATGGGCACCCCAAAAATGTGGACTAGACACAAATAAACCAAATACATTGTTTTACTGGAGCTTTACTTGATTATTCTTAGCAAACACTTGTGTGTTGTGTGCAGTGTCACTGCAGCAGATACTACTAATTGATAAAATAATATTGTTATTTAAACTAATTGTATATTTACATGATTTGGGTTCCATTTTGTGTACTTAAGCTATGAAACAATTAACCTGCTAATAGATATTATAGTATACTAATACAATATGGCTACACTGACATGGCTGTAGAACATGTAGTATATTTGTAAGAAACATTTCCACTCTCAGTCTTTCACAAATGTATTTTTTTCACTCCTGGCTTCAAGCCAAGACTTGTTGGCCTCCACCCTCCCCAACCATCTCCACCTCTTTTATCCACATCCTCCTCTGTCTCCTTTGTGGCTCTGGCCATCTTTGATGTCTGTTATGTGTGTTTTAATGAGTTTGCTCTTCACTGTTGATCAGCTCCCTCTTCCTCCTGCGTCCCTCTCTTCGCTTGCTTGGCCCAAGCTAACTACAGTCGGTGCAAATCAGGCAGAGGCTAATCTACACGGGTCACACTACACACTCTGCTGCACCGGCCATGTTGTTTATATGGCTAAGAACGCAAGCATGTGGAAGACACATACTATACATGCATGCACAAATTGAAATGCATGCAGCCAGGGCGCTTCGGGTGACGTCACAGAGTCGGAGCGGATTAGAGAGTGGCTCAGACAAACACACTCACTCAAGCATGTCTGTGGAGCCAGGGGAGGCAGCTGTGTTCAGATGTATTAATCATGTTGGTTTTCAGCTTGCTAATTAATGACCCATCTGTCCCCTTTCACCCATGTTCTGTTCCAAACGGTGTCACAGGTTTTGTCTGAAATACACACAAATAAAACACACACACACACGTCCCAGAAACATCACATTGATGGACACATGAACAGACCAGGAGAGTCACACTGTCACTGCATCAAAGAAAAAGCCCAGACAGTGAGAAGGACTGGGAAGGAGGGCTGACAACTTTATCACTGAGGAGTTTTCCTCTGTGCTCAGGTGGCAGACGCTGTGTCATCGGCTTGTCCCGCGTGTGTCTTTACGTCTGCACTTACATGTGCGCTTACGCGTGTGTGTGTGTGTGTGTTCATAGGCTTATCAAGTGAGCCCGGGCAGAGTGTCAGATGCAGTACTGGAGGCTTCAAAGACAAGTGCTGCGGTGAGTTCCCAGGCTGCATTTATCAATCCGCCTCAACTCCTCCTCTTCCTCCTCCCAATTTTTCCTCACCTCCTCAGCAGGGTCATAGTCCGACAGCACGCAGGTAGAGACATCTGTCAGAGCAGGGTAGGGAGTCAGGGAGAGGGACATCAGGGAGGAGGGAGAGAGAGACATTAAGGAGAGGCCTGCAAAGACAAACAGACAGAGGGCAGATGGAGAAAGTATAGGCTGAGGGACGGCTAAAAGAGGTGCTGAAAAGCAAGACTAATGGTCTGTCAGTGACCAGGTGCTCGTCCAGACCCTCCTGCCCTACCAGCCCCCCCATTTCACTTGCATGAGTTGAGGCACTTCAAACAACCGCCGCTTGTTTGCTGCCTTGTTGTGCTGTTGGTCGTGCAGCTGTGGTTATTGTTGTTGTCATTTTGATGCCCATCATCATCGCCGCCGCCGTCGTTAATTCAATTTCTTTTGAATGTTGGTTCTATTTCTGGCTTGCTGTTGCTTGTTTTCATGATGATGATCGGTAACATGCATATGCTTGAGTTCATTCAGATTAGGTTGTATGGTTCTTTTGCATTTAGTCTTACGGCGTCATAAGCATTTATAGATGAAAAAAGTATTCTACTAGGATACTAAGTTCATACTAAAGGGTCATGGTTAAGTCCTTTGTACAAAGCTGTCAAAATTACCACTGTATGAAGATATCAGTTAGCCAGTTATCAGTTTTTCCTTAGAGAATGAAAGTCCAGTTACACAATGCTTGGGTTTTGCCCAATTATTCTGGATCTGCACATACTGTAAGTTTACTGTAAGCCTTTAACTCAGTTCAGTTACATGTAGAGGTTTATGAATAGCTACAGCAACACAGAGAATCAGTGGAACATTGTTAAAAATATATATTTTTTGAGAAAAATTTTAATGACTTGTTTAGTCATAAAAACTCCATATTTATAAATATAAATATCTTCAGGAATAGAAAAAGACACACACATCGACCCTATTCTACCCAGAGTCGCTCTCCTTTTTTGTATTTATTGCTATTCCACCTAATAGAAGCATATTTTGTTGTATATAGTTGCCAGGTGTTCTGTCAATCCAAAAAAGAAGTACCACAATATAATATCTTAGCAGAGATATTTCTTGTTTGTCCAACATTGAAGTGTATACACCTCCCTTGCAAAGGACTCTTCCACAAAATAAAAAAACTCAAACCATATAGTAATACTGTAATACTATGTAGGATTTGACACATATTCAAATTCTCCTTGAGCTGTGACCACTAGCGGCAGCCTTGAGCCTAAGACTTTTCATGTAATTTTTATAATTTCATATAATTTAAAACCAACATAGTCACATTTTGTGACTATTTCTTCTGTGTCTGTTCACATAATGTTATAAAGGGGTGATAAAAATGTAAATGTTTTTATATTTATTTGTATCAGATCCTGTAACACAAAGTGGGTAAAACAAAACACACTTGAGTTTTTATTTGTTTGTTTATTATTTATCTGTTCTGTTAAACAATTCTGGCGTAGACACAAATATTTAAAGTTCTCACATGGACATATATTAAAATAAATGTAAATTGTATCTAATTTTTTTTCTTCGTGGTCTTCTTCTCCTCCTCCTGCTTCCTCATCTCACCAATTAGCAAACTCTGGAGAATAACCTGACCAACCTGGTGAAGAGGAACAGTGAACTTGAAAACCAAATGGCCAAACTGATCCAGATCTGCCAGCAAGTTGAAGTAAGTGAGCTGAGATCTGTCTATCTGTCTATCTGTCTGTCTGTCTGGGGCAGCAGTCTCCATGACTGCCACCCAAATAACACAGCAACATACCGTGTATCTTTCCTGCGGGTGGTAAACACTGGAAGATTAAAAGTGGGTTATACATGTTTAATCAATTGCAATTCACATCTTCTAACTGCAGACAGCAAAAGAAAAGTACAACACCAATACATCGTCCTGTGTTTTTGCTTGAAGATTGGTGCGCGTTCAAAGTTTTAAGACCGACTCTTTGAAGATCCCTGCTTTAAAACATGCTGCAGTATTGGATCCTGCTGTGCATGTTTGCAGTAAAAAAGAGAGTGGAGAGATGAAAAAGTAATTGGTTTTTTGGTTATAAGATAACGTATCAGCACATGAAATCCTATCAGCAGCTGCATATATCATTTAAAGAATACAGAGTAACAACAAATGACATCTCTCTTTTAATGTGATACTCTGATCTAAAACCAGAAATAGTAAGAAACCAGTGTTCTCAATTTAAACAACAGAGTCACACGATTTCAAACTATGGGAGTATTCCAAAAAGTTGTAGTTGTAAGCAACTGGACTTCTTCTTGGACTTGAAAGACATTTATTCCTCAACTGAGGATATTTGGTTGATGTCAGAGGAGTTATATCTGTGTAGAGTCCTAGTCATCAAGCACAAAAATAGTTACTTCAAGGGCAACTGGATATAGTGGGTTTCTTGAAGACTTTTCACCTCTTCATCCAAGAACCGACTACATGGGAGTTCTGGTATTTAACCCTAAAGAGGCTGCATATAACTCTTAGAAAGAGGTCTTTCTAGGAGACTCCTCTGGGAGTCTTCCATATTCATGCAAAACTCTTCCTTACAATAAACCCACAGTTTTGCCCTCCTAACCCAGAAATACACCGTGGATTTATTTTTATTTTTTTCCATAATCGTGGCAGCAATATGCTACTCACACCCTCACAGTTGTGATCAGTTCTGATGATCTGGTGTCATTAGACTCATGATGCTTTACGATCATGTGATGTTCACTTGTTTTCTCCTCTGTATCTATGTTGCCCATGTGCCGTGTGATATGGTGGAGGGGAACATTGTGGGCAAATCGACAAGATTTCAAACACAATCGTTAATGAGGTAGTCCAGAGGTGATAATTGCTTTGCACTGCAGTTGGAGAAGCACGACTCAAGCCAAAAATCATCGCAAAACTGAAAAATTGTGGCAAATTCCACAGTGTACGCTGGCCTTTAAACATCCGCATCTTAACCAACCTCCTGTTTTATTTTGAAAGTTTCAGTCCTTGTTTACCATCTTCACATTGTTGAATATCATTAGGGTGAATGATGCACCACTGCTCAACAATTTAATCCTCTGTAGCATCACCCATACAAGAAATTTATGTTCCGGAATCTAAACCGATAAGATTATCTGTCAAAGGACATACATCTTCCACGTGGAAGCTTTATTTGACTTGTCACCAGCTCATAACTCTTCACAGTTCACTTGCTTCAATCAGCTGACAACCTTGGAGAAATGTTTGCTCTTCAGTATCCCAACATGAACCCGTACCTGTCTACAAAAAATTACAGCTCAGCCGGTCTTGTCAGTGTTGACCTCCCAGGCTCCTGCTGTGATTTAAAGGCAGAGGCGGAGTAATCCGGCCTGAGAGTGCCAACGTCCAGGCGAGTGTTGCCTCTGCTGCAGCGCTAAACAGTGGGTTTACCAACAGAGAAGGAAAAACACACATCTGCACTTTTAATAATTCCCATCATTCCTCTAAACAATTTGACAGTAATAGCCTCTGAGGACAAATGCTCTTTGGTGCAGCCATTACTCTGTGTGCACTTCATTTGTTATTAGCCACCACGGACTTCACCGTGGGACTCTTGTGGCACGATTCATGCAGCCACTTGCCCCAGATGAAATCAGATGATCACTCTGTGATTCATTACCAACAGACAACTAGCATAGGGAAAAAAAATGAAGGCATATTCTTTTAACTACCGGTACTTGCCTTTTATCAAGGAAAACAGCAACATTACTAACAGGTTAAGCCATTTTGGCCAAGATGCTACAGTCATAGAGAAAATATTAGAATTGTATTCCAGAATTGTTTACAAAAATTCATTTTAATGCTGGTACCACTAACTGTATATTACCTGTAAATACAAAGAGCAAAAAAGCATGGAATGCCTAGAAGCACTGTTCTTGGCAGCACAGTGCCATAGCTATTGATGTAAGAACTGAAGTGATTTGGGGTACTATCAATAAAACCGTTAAAAATAGATGGATAGCCAAATAAAACTTTTAGGAGCTATTCTTTAGTTATCATTATATTTGTCCAGACATATGTACTGTCATTGGTAGACATTGAAATAAATAAAAATTAAGAAAATCAACGAGGATGTCTGTATGATGTCACCATCAAGTTTTAAAAATTAAGATAAATTGAGAGTAAATTCACTCAGAATGAGTTGATGGGTGGCCAAAAAAAAAAGATCTGCAGGTGAAACTAGAGAGAATGTTCTTCCATCTAGTGCCATGAGTCAATTTTAAGGCTTGTGGGCCAAATGTGGCTCACAAAGTCATTTTGTTTGGCCCACTGAAACTTAAAAAGCATTCGCCTCATACTAAATTCCTCAAATGTGTTTCACATGATAAATGTGCTATTGTTATTTATTGTCAATAAATTAATACGATACAAGGGATAATCAGTTGCAGAAACAAATAAGTCTTTCAGTTACTTTCAAGAGGAACCTTATTTCTAGAAGGCCATGAAAGGAAATAGTGAAATGTGAATGTAAAAAAAAAAGAGCAGGCCATGGGTAGGGGGAACATGCACAGACATAAAAAAGGTTGCTGATGTTTACCAAGCAAAAAATGATCAACATCACAAAGAAATGGAATTGGAAAACGAAATAGAAATGGAAATTGTTGCGCAGAACTCATGTTAGAAAGTAAGAAGTCCCTCAAGGATTCTGAACGTGACCCGAATTTTAACTCACTCCGACTGTGTTGTGGGCAAAGATGTAATCAAACCATGTGTGAATCAGCTTCCAGTGCGTCAGAGCAGACAGCGATGATGGAGCTTTGTAAAAAAAAGAAAAGGTTTTGACTTGACAGTGTGTAGGATGTTTCCTTTTTTAGCAAACATTGCTGTCTGTAGGGTGGGAGGAAGTAGTCGATGTGCCAGGTGACATCCTGCCTGTTCAATGATTTTAAGAATTTCATTGTGAAGGGTTCAGGTTTCATACGGTGGCACCCGAAAAACTGTCATGCCTCATTTCAATGTCAGGTGTGTGACTGTAGGCAAACACAGCTCTGACGTTCTGATGATGTTATAACAAATATATAAATGTACCACCGCAGGGAAATATATGCAGGATTCTCACTACTCACTGTAAAAGAATGGGACATCTCATTTCAACTGTAGTGCAGTACCAGTAGTACCAGTGCAAGTACAACATGTATTGCACGTATCAAAATAAATATTGGAGATGGCTGCAGCAAAAAAAAAAATATAAAATCTCTCCAGTAGCATCTGAGGTTTTTCAGACATACAGTAATTGTAATTCATTGCTTGGCATTAGCTGCTGGGATGGTGCTTTTTTAATGATAAACATCAGATTAAATAAAGTAATAATTATAAAAGAAATTATAGATAAAGAAAAAATGATGGTGACAAAAGAAAAGAGAAATAGAAAAACTAAAGAAATAGTTTTGTGAGTATTACAAGAAGTCTGAAGTGTTGTCTTACCGTAGATTTTTTTTTTTTTTTAATATAATCCCACCATTTATTTCTTCTGTATTTAACATTGACTGCTAATGTGGTCCAACATGACAGTGGGGGCAGTGGTCCTCAACTTATTTGAGTTTGAGAACTCTGTTCTAACCTTTGCCACGTTTGACTTATTCTACCATCACTGTCTTTTTCTCCGTCTCCGTCCAATATCCGTCCCCTACGTCAGGTTCCAACAGAATCTGACAAGTCATCAGTCAGTTCAGTTAGAACCACTTCACTTTGCTGCTCGAGAAGTTTCACCGCCCTTGTCAAACTTTTCTTGTTAACTACTGGCCATTAGCCGACTGATGGAGTTACACGCCTCTATTTCACCAGTACTTTTTCTATGTTTCAGTCCTTCTATAATTCCGTGTTATCTCTGTTGATTTAATGACAGGGACTTGAAAAAGTGTGAAGTCTGTGATGTGACAAGTCTGAAAAAAACCTAAAAAGAGGGTTCAGGAAAATACCTTTGTGAAACAGAATTAAACTCTTCACAGTTCGTAAAGTAAATGTTGAAATCTAAGGTACAAGCACCAGATATCTTTTAAA
The DNA here is from genome assembly GCA_016785265.1 of Paraplagusia blochii. Taxonomy (NCBI): domain Eukaryota; kingdom Metazoa; phylum Chordata; class Actinopteri; order Pleuronectiformes; family Cynoglossidae; genus Paraplagusia; species Paraplagusia blochii. The sequence continues at coordinate 20,759 of JAFBJS010034180.1, forward strand.
GGATTACAAATTAATGGAAAAACAGCCATTTATCTTGTAAAAACATAGAGTAATATGGATTTAAATACCATGAAAACGTCTAGTTTTTCTACTTACTTTTCTTTCTTTGCTGTGACTGATGTATGAACGTCAGTAAAGCCTTTAAAAAAACATCCAGTCATGAAAAGTTCAGTCTGGGATTAAATAAAATCCTCAGGATTGTGTATTGTGTTAGTAAACCAGTAGTAACCATCTGGATTTGCTTTCTCGTTTGTTTTGTTTTTTCTAACAACATGTACTGCAAATGCTTTTCAGTCAATGTAATGTGTCTCCACGGACACTTTCTTTTTCCCCTCTTCACTTGTCAGTACAATATTGAAACATCTCCAGACAGACAGTAGATTGTTTTTTGTTTTGTTTTAATTTGGACATGATGTGAGATAAACAGAAATGACAAAACAGGAGTTGCTTGCAAAACCTGCTGAGGAAATAAAACTCATAAAATCCACTTCACATCGATCGCCCTATGAAAGCCATTTACTGGAAGTCATTATCCATTTTGTCCAAACAGTTGGAAGAGGCAGCCTGTGGCCAGAACACTGAGATCTGGATTTTTATTTCCCATATTTGATACTAATTTCATACCACATGTTTAGCAGCCATGTGGTACTTTTTTTGTACTTGACTCTTTTTATGTTGTTACTCCTTTTCACAACTTATAATGAGATTTCATTGTCATTGCTACTAAGAAACACTCTTTTTTTGGATAAAAAATATATAAATTAAACTCTCTGAGATTTTTCTTTAATGGGCAAAATTGTGGAAGTCATTGAGGAGGTGGTGGTGGTGGTGTGGGGGCCGGGGGGTTTAGACAATCACTTCAACACTACAATAGAATTTATTTTTCAGCCCAAAAATAAATTCTTATTTTAGATGATATTGTCTAAGATATTAACTTGAAGCTGTTATGTTTATGTTGGCTTGACCAGAATTTCATTTCTAAATGGAATGGAAATCTGTAATTTCAGGCGAAGGTAAACATACATTAGTGTTGACATTTATTCATCTCCATCATCTTATTTGGGTCACAGGGGCAGCAGACCCCACTATACTGTGATCCTTCCTGTGTGTGGTGAGCCCACTGGACGTTATGTGGGTCTGGACGGTGCTGAGATCAGAGCACCTCAGTGGGAACCTGGCTTGATGCTGTATTTTTTTTTTCTTATTCGTCAGTTCGTTCTGTAAAACGTCTATGTTGTCAGAAGTAATTCAAATTATGCAGCATATCTTGTATATCTATAGTAAATGATCTGTGACAGAAAAGTGTCAGCTAAGGTAATGGGAAAGGTTGGGAGGGGCGGTTGTCACAACAGCCATGATGGATGGATTAAAGACACTTCCAATAGGCAGGAGATAGGAGACAGAGCTGGAGGTGGAGGAGTTGAAGATGCTGAGATTCTCTTTAGGAGAGACAAGGATGGACAGGATCAGGATTAGGGTGACTAGAGGGACAACACAGTCAAGAAGGTTTGGAGAAAAAGCTAGAGAAGCCAGATTGAGATGGTTTGGACATGTTCAGAGGAGGGACAGTAGATACATTGGAAGAAGACCAGGTAGGAGACAAAGAGGAGATTGATGGATGTGTTGAAGAAGGACATGGAGGTAGTTGGAACAGAGAAGAAGGGACAAACCGAACGGAAAGAAATATGTCCAAAGTAAAGAAAATAAGTCTTGTTAAATATCAGCAAGGCCTGTATTCATATTATGTCTGTCTCTATAACTTCATGTTTATATATTAGTTTCAGTGTCAAACCTAGACTTTTCAAGTCTGACAGGGTAAATGAAAAAATAACAGATTGAATTTTTTTATAAATCAGAACAAGATATTTAAAACATTTGTAAAGGACAAATATTCCGACTGTATCCATGAAACCAAACAGCCTGCATTTCTATTTTGAAAAGACTGGTCATGAATAAACAAAGAGAGAAAAGCCACAGAAACACTGACTCAGATGTGAACAACATCCGTCTCTCCGGCTGGCTCGAAATTTATCACCATTGAACTACTTCCAATCATCACCTTTTCTGACATAAAGTTCTTGATGAATGTCTTGCTGTCTAACTGTCTTGTACTCCACCGTGTCCATAAAGTCATTTTTCCCCTGTTTTAGTGCCAGGTGCCATGCGGGCGTCATAAATCTGCAGGAAATGTCCCAGAAACTGGAGACAACATCAGAGATAAAACTGTCACTCTGAGTCCTTGCATCTTTGAGAACATAATCTGAGAGACACCAAGGAGTGAGTGAGGAGAGCAAAAAAAAAACAGAAACAACAGACTGACGTGTCTTTTCTGGAAGGACATCAGGTCATGTAACATGTGAAAGGACCTGCAGCAGATTTTTGGAAGGAAACCGGTTCAGGATTGAATTTAGATATGAGGGTTTGGTGCAAACAAGAGGTTGATGTCCTCAACCTAGACTTGTCTTTCACTGGGTTGGAATGAAATTCCTGACGTGCATTTTATTTTGGGAGCTTGTTTAATGAATTCATGTTTGTTAGGGATTGTTTTTTGCTCCCTGCCAGGATCTGCATGGCTGCTCCATCAATTGTATTTTTGAGTGTCTAACCAAGACCACAACAGAATGAATGAGTTACAAAAAAAAATAAATATGAATGGAAATATGTTTAATATTTCAATATGTGTGTTTCACCATATTGATGTCTTGCAATTTAAGTGGGTAACTAAGGTGGCGTACAAATTGAAGTTAGAAGTAAAGTACTTCAGTTTGTAAATACTATGGTAAAGATGTTGGTAATCTGAGATGGTGCACGCACGGATGAGTTTTGTTACTCTTTCTGATATTTCATCTTATTTATTCTACCATTTCTGTGGACTTGTTGTTCCTGTTTGTCTCCAAACAGTTTTATCTTGTGTTTTAATTCATTAAATGTGTCCAAAAAAATCTCAACAGGAGTTTGACGACGGAGTTAAAAATGATTTGATTTCAGATCGATTCATTTTTTTGTGACAAATACTTGCAGCGGTATTTTTCACAACATCCAGTGTGATTTAGTGTTGCAGCATTATTAAAAAGTCAGCCTGGAAATACACTGGACTTATCTGGAATAATCATAAATAATGAAAACGGCTAGTTTTTACCGAGGCAACACGTACAGTACACCTTACCACGGAACACTTTTAGAAATGTATTGGAGATACTGAAGTGAACTGTGATTTACACATTGTTATTTACACACAGGAAAAAAGTTCTACTTTTACAAATCACCTTGGTATTAAAATACCATCTTTAATCCAGGATGTGTTTGTAAACCAGTGTCAAGCAACAGCCTTCAACAATATCAATCAGTCCACAGACCCTCACATTACAACACAGGTGTCAAACTCAAATTTACAGTGGGCCAAAGTAAAAACCTAACTCAATATTTATTTCAGCTTGATGTCATGTTTTCCCCTCTGCAGAGTATGTAAACAGTATGTAACGATTTTATATGGAAATAAACTTTAATTTGTTTGTTCTGGAAAAACCAAATCTAATTTATCTGTAGCTTTTCACAGGCCAGCAACAACAATTTGCCAATACTACAAATTCTGCCACTATGTAATGGCTATTTACTAGTGGGGCAACTCCAAAGGCAAAGAAGGCATTCACTAGGATCTTGCGGTCCAAATATAATTACACCGCGGGCCAGATTTGGCCCCCTAGCCTGAGTTTGACAGGTGTGCATTGCAATGACATTCATATGATTTATTTCCATTGCAAAACCTGGGATGAAAAATAAATACTTAAACATGCTGTAGCATGTCGATTTGTTACTGAAATAAACAAAAATTAACGAAAAAAAAAGAATTCTGATTAATAGTGAATCAATCCTTAAGTATCAAAGTCCCTCAGATTGCCTTAAAACAACCATAAATTGTTGTTGTTTGTGTAAAACTTTTCTTCCAGACAGACAGTTTTTATACAGATTCACTCAAGTGAATCTCACTCTTGACTGTCACTACCCTTCGCACATCGCAAGTTATAGCCGAAAAGTTTTAAATCTCCACAGTTGCTTTTCCTCATACAGCGGTGACAGAACAACATGACTGTGATTTCCCTGTGACTGAAGGGGAGACTGATAAAGAGAGAAAGTCGCTGAAGGTGGCCGTGTTTGTGTAGCAGGAACCTTGGCAGATATCATGACAACAAGGCTGAGAGAAGCACTGGGACAAGGATGGGATTTAAACAGACAGGAGTGATGCAGAGGTGGAATTCACAATCCTTCTGCATGTCATTCTGTCAGGTCTTTAGTTGTTAAATATGGTGAACAGTAGTGGACAGAAATCACCAGCAGGACGCTCTGATTTTTTGTACAGAATACTTCAGAAACTTCTTCTTCTTTTCGGCTTGTTCCTTTTTCAGGGGTTGCCCTAATGATTACCTAGTTGGCGATTGTTGTTAACCTGCACACTGACTGATCTGGTTTGGTTTGTTTTGCATTTTTGTTTTGGTGCATCTTTTACACCCGATGCCCTTCCTGATGCAATCCTCACTATTTACCCAGGCTTAGGACCAGCACTAAAAAAGACTGGCTTGTGCACCCTAGTGGCTGGTTTCTTAAATACTTCAAAATAAAAGAGGTCAATGTTTTTAATAATAAATTGTTCCATCTTTACATCTTTTTTTCCTCAGTATGTTGCTTTACAATATCCTTAAAAGGTTGGATTCTCATTATGATTTTTTTTTTAGCATCATGTCCACATATTCACTTCAATGCTTTTCATGTGTGATATTTATGTATGTCTTATGTTGTGGCCGCAGTGGTTAAGAAAGCAGGCTTGGGTCTGCAAGGCTTCAGGTTTGAATCCACTAGTCACCATGTTGCCACTCTGGTGCTGTGAGCACAGCACGGTTTCAACCCATATAACTTCTTGTGGGTTCACCATACCCTGGAAGGCTCACAATATGGTGCAGTGTGATTTGGGTGGCAGGTGTGGAGACTGCTGCTCGTGAGACCCACACATATATATTAGCATTCTCTAGGTTTTTTTGTCATGTGATGGTGTGGGGAAATGTAACAATAGGAGAGAGCTTTATAATTCTATAACTGTAATAACTTTGTCTGGAATTTAAGAAATTTGAAATCAGTGAAATGAGTCTGACATAACTTTAAACACCTCTTGAATAAATTAAATTACAGTAAAACCTGATCTGTTCTTTGAATATAGTGTGGTAGCGTGGGAGCAGAGGAGCTGGTGATAAAGTGTCTTCCTCTGCAATAAGCTGTGACCTTTGCATTAAATGTCATAATGAAACAGTAATCAGTGTCTTCACTGTGATATTTCAAATGTCCCTGATGGAAAATTATTTTCTCCTCGCTGCTCGGTGATGAAGTCGGAGCTTGTAAACTTTCTTGTTCTTGTTACTGCCCTGTCTCCTTTTCATTAAAACACTGGCCCAGAGAGTGGAAGGACAAATTCTCGGCTCTGAAATAAGTTGTTATTAAAATTAGATCATATATTGAGAAGTACCTTTGGATTCTATACACTTTATTTTACAATGACAATGTTATTCTCCTTGTAATCTTCACTGTGGCATTTAACATATTCAAGAAAAAGTCAGTTACTCAAGAATAATTGTGATTAATCCACTGTTAATCCTTGAATAAGGTAAAGTTTATTCGTTTGTCTTACAATTTTACCAAGTGGTGTTTTGTGTTTCTCCAGGTGAATACAGCCATGCACGAAGCTAAACTGGTGGAGGAGTGTGATGAGCTGGTAGAGATCATTCGTCAGAGGAAGCAGGTCATCGCCGTGAAGATTAAAGAGTCAAAGGTAAAATATGAGCAGTTTCAGATAAACCATAAAACTGGTCTGGAGACAATCCACCAGCTGCAAAGATGGGATTAGCATTTTTTTGTTTCCCATTCACTGCCATTCAAATTCAGCAAAAAAAAAAAAAATGTCCTTATTCAACAACACAGAGAAATACGCCTCCTGTTGGACCCTTCAACAAGGTCACTGTGACCTTCAGAACACGTATATAAGAAAATCCATTTACAAAATCACAACCAAATATGTGTTTTGTTTAACTTTCATTTTTACATTTGGTGAATTACTTGTGTTTGACAGACAAGGATGTAAATTTGAACGGCTGCCAAAGTCATTGAAGCCTGAGAAAAAAAAAATACCATCTGTTGTCAGAAATAGCAGTAACTCCAGTGGTAAAAAGAGAATCATAATGTGTGCCCACAGACCACAGCTAAAAGTGAGAGAAGCTAAAAGGCTGCGTAAAATCCAGAGCTGGGGGGAAAGTGAGTGTGGTTTTTCTAAGCCATTTCGACACCATCCATTCGTCTGATTTATTGTGTATATAAACCATATTGATTAATGCATTTTAAGGTTTATGAAAGACAATTTCACTTTTTACTGCATTCACGTTTCATTTGTTCATTAATAATGCATGAGTTCAAACGGTGATGCCAGTGATTTTATGCAGCTGGGCTGCCATCGCTTTCGTCTAAAATCTGAGCTGTGGGTCACAGTGGTCAATAAACTGGCGGAAAGGCAGTGGTTTTTATACAAGAGAACAACTACAAACTGAGGACTGTGGACAGAATATATTTGGACAGGTCTGTCATTGTGAGTTTTGGTTCCATTTTGTGTTCAGGAATACTGGCTGGGAGATAAATACACTGGGTATTGTTAGTGTCCATAAGTTAAATATACTTCATAAGGCAGTAAAAGAGAAAGTACCAAGTTTGGACATGTTCATGAGGGACTGTTGATACATTGGTAGAAGAATAATCCTAGACATGGAGCTACCAGGTAGGAGACGAAGAGGAGATTGATGGATGCAAGGAGGGAAGACATGGAGGTAGTTGGAGTTAGAGTAGAAGTTACAGAGAACATGGGGAGTTACATGGAAAATAATCATGATTCTTCCTAACCCTAACTTACTGAAGACAAATCTTGAGAAACGAATTAAAGATCTTCAATGCTAAATGCATGTAAAGTTTGTCATTATCATTTTTGTAATATTTTAACATATCAAACAGAGAGAGCCCTCTTGTGGGCTGGTAAATTATTACAGCTCTTCGGCATAAGCTCCCATAAATTGGGTAATTACAACATTTAACTACCCTGCTGTTGTAGGTGAGAAGTGAAAAAAGAACAAAGAAAGAAAAAGGTTTTAGGTCATTCAGGTCATTTTATATAAAAAAAATATATATATATATCTTGAAGACCTAATGGAGAAGATAACTAAATAAGAGGTAACCCTCTTCAAGTAAACTCCAGCATCCAGATGTCCTTGTAAAGGTTCTCAAACCACCCTGGTCAGTTTTATTCTGGTTTGGTTTTATAAGATGTTTTCATCAAATGAGGAAACTGCTTGGTTCTGAACTGCTCCACGTAATCCTTAACTTTCCAATAATCCCACCCTTGGGCCACAGGCTATTTTAGGCCAAAAAAGTCTTTGTACTTTTATCACACACCTGGGGTCTGGAGGGGGAATATGCATGGTTCATTTCTTTACAGATATCTGCAGAAAACCCAAGACAGCAGCTTAAAAAAAGACCTGCTATCTTTAAAAGGACTCCACAAACTCTTGCTGTGTCCATGTGCTAAGGCGATTGGCTGGATGTTGTTTGTATACTTCAAGTTTTGGGACAAGCAACAACTCAGGCTCCCAGAGGTGGGTCCTGTGCAACTGTAGATTGATCAAATATATTTTAGCCCTGACCACAAGAGACAGAAATAGCAGTGTTTTGATTGTATGTGAGGTAGAGAGAGAGAGACAGATGAAGAGCGGTGTGTCTGCCGTGAACACTCACGAAAGTCAGACCACGTATTCCTGAGAGTCTGGACCGGTAAAAGGCTGTTGAGGAAAGGTTAGTGGAGTGGGAATCCAAGCAGTGGGGGAAAAACATGTTGAGCACCAGAAGAGGATGTGAGTGATGAGATGAGGAGAGGACAGGTGGAGAGGGAGGGGGGTGAAACATGTGTGAAGGTGGGAGGTCCTATTACGCTTTCAGACTAATGCCGGCACTTCTCTGAGGACAACATTGCACCGGAGAGGAAGTGCGTGAATGTGGCCGCAACGACAGAAAATTGGGATTTTGTGGATGTGAACAGGAAGAACAGATGCAAACAATGCAAAGGTGTCTGTTGTTCTTTTAACAAGCTGAGTCTGTCTGGAAGGAGAGGTGGCAGTTCGCCCTAATCTCTCCCTGTTGAAACGAAACAAAACACCCCAATGGCCTGATATCGCTTGTTTGCATATAACTGCTGATTCTGAGCTCACTTTGCATTTTATCAGCCAGGAAACAAGAAGTCACAGGATTAGCAGGCCTGGGGTAATCACAGTGATTACTATTGTCTCATTAAACTATGCCAAATTGTCAGGTTTTAGAACGTTATAAATCTGTGAAGAACAGAAGCTTGAAAAGGTTCTCATTCATTTTGCTTGACAAGCAAGGACCCATCACATTGGTGTGAAGGATGCTTCCTATTACAGAGGCTTTGCCAAAAATTGTTATTGTGCCTGAGTGAGAAGCCAGGTAAGCGTGTCGTTTTCCGCAAATAGTGTTTGACCTTGAAGGAAGCTGCAGTTTTCCACGTCTGGTACCTTTCTGTCGGTCATCAATCTAACTATAGAGTTTAGTTGAGTTTCGTGGAGGTGTTTTAAGTCTTTACCTTGTGTGGATTTGCATGACCACACGAGACTGAATTGGGAAAATGTTGGAACCCACTGATGATGTATGATCCCAGTCACAACTGTCCAGCTGTTGCCTGGTCTGACCTGAAAGCCTTTTGTAGAACCAGGTCTGCAGTAAATTGTTCAAAGTGCTGTCTTGCCTCGTCTCCCTGCAGCAATCTGACAAAATGACTTTATTTATCTACGTAAAATTCTGTCTGTTTGTCCAGATGTCCACAGACAGGTCACTTTTTCATTGACTTTAGCCATTGGCTTGATGACTGATTGGTGCATTGTGTCCTCTCTGGCTGTCGTTCGTGACAGCTGTAATTTTTGGCTCTCTGACAGGTTTCCTCTCTAGTCTTTCTGCAATACTCCAGATTGCTTGCAAAAAATATTTTAGGGTATGAATGGTTTTCCATTTTGTTGTTAGGTTTGCAGTCTGGGTGTAGAGCTTCATCAGATATAAAGTATATTAAACCTTTAATGGTGTAACTACATTATAGTGCAGATAGTGTTGTTCATGGTTCTGTGGTTATTGCGACCCATACAGAACGAGTCTACAACCTACTTTTGGCTCAGGACCCACTAGTTGAGAACCACTGTACTAAGTGACACATTCCCTGTTGGTTGCAAAGACTCGTACTATGATTTTTTTTTACAGTATATCTCGAATATAAGTCACAGTTTTTACATTTTTTTCCTTTTTTTGGAACTTTTACTCAAGTGTGACTTATATATAATTAAATACTACATAATTTGGCATACATGTAATGTAATCATTAACAGCTGCTAGGCTTGTTTACCTGTAACTGCTACTCCTCTGCCTCTGAAAATGTATATTAGGTTTTTGGGCTGGTGCGGCTTATAGTCCAGTAGCACAGCAGGGGGCACTGTTATATCTGAAGGATATTGTGGTTTAATAGAACGGCACTCTGCCACATATTGAGAAAGTCCAGGGTTTGATTCCCTGAGTAACAGCATGCTTGATAACGTACATCTATGTATGTCACCTTGGATAAAAGTGTTTGCTTAATACATAAATGTATGTATGTATGTACCTTAAACATAAGACCTACAATTTATACAACATTTTTTTGGTTATGTCATGTGTCGTTGACAAAATCTCCTCTTTTAGGGGCATGAAAACAGAGAACAAAGCTAAATTAGTTCATCTTAGCCGTTCATTCCTTCCCTATTGCAGGGATACAGTCTCCACTTTATTCTCCTGCTCCTCACCTTTAGTTGACAGTCTGTCCTGGAGCTCATAAGCAGCCTGCATGATTTACTGTGGGGAGTTTCATTAAGTGAAAGTTTATTTAGGGATCAGGATATGATCCATCATGAAGACAAATAGATTACTTCAGTAGGGAGCTGCTGAAAGATGGGTTTATGCACAGCTGCAAGTCATGTTACAGAACAAACATTGACCAACGATGGGGATTGCAACTGAGGTTGCGCGTATTAGCCTGATCTGTTTTGAGTCAGTGACCTGTTATTGATGTAAACCGCTTGTTATATGGTCATTGGAGGAAAATCTTTAACTTTACTCACCGACATCAACTCAGTAAATCTCACCAATGCTAAAACATCTGAAGATGTGAACGCAAGAACATGGAAAAAGGATTTACAAAGGCTTTATTTTGATGGAATACTCTTTTACACACACAGATAGTGAGTGAGAGAGAGAGAGATATCCGTGACACATTTATTTCTGCAGCAGCCGTCTGTACATCCTGTTCTGGCTGCTGGTTTATCAGGTAGTAATTATGCATTTCACCATTACTCCTCCATGATTAGGAACACTCATAAGGTCAGGAAGCTAATGGACCTGTTACACCTGCAGCCACATATCCAGGTCTCAGGTTCTCTCTGCTGCGTTTTGGTGTCTTTTCAGAGCAGACTCCCTCTCAGTGTGTCTTGGTGTGGTTTTAGCATCAACAACTAAGAGAAGGAACAGAAGATTGGAATATTTTGTCTCGGTTTAACCCCAGTTAGCCCTACTGTTTTATTTGGTCTCTGTGAGTTAAACATTGAAGTTATGTATTCACTCTTTCTCTTTGTTATTCACGTTATATTCTTCGTATGTTTGCAAAAACAGACATGAACCTGTCAACGCCATTTTGTCTCAGTCTTGACAGCATCGCAAATGAACAGGTGTGAGCAACGAGAAGAGATTCAGGCCAAAAATCACACAAAACGTTATTTGTTCTTCAAACAGAAAAGCGGTGCCACCAAGTGCGGGAGTAATATTTACGAGCTGTAAATCAAGGGGAGGACTCTGTGTTCTGGTCCGCCCACCGTTACACTGCAAGGGTTCTGTGACACCGTCTCCTAGAGGAAGAGGAACAACAAGGTTAAAGAAAAGATCCACAGGGCATTTCAATCACATATAGGCAAAAGAAACAAAAGTAATTAAGACAATGAACTTAATAAGGATGAGTTACTGAAATTAGACATGACTAACACACAGTGTATTTATATATGGTCTGTTAGCCACATTATTTAGCCCTGATATTCTGCCAGGATATGTTGTTATAACCGTTGTATGTGCCATATGCGACTAAAAAGGTACAGTTAAAAAGAACAAATACTACTTTTGAGTGTTTTCACATCATTTCAGACTGGAAATATAATTTCTCATTTGTTTATAATATTAAGCATTGATCTTATTTGAGGTATATGCAAAACTTTACTTACACAAAAGTAAAGTTTGTCTTTATATAAATGTAGTTTTGGCTATGACTTTGTACCAGCTTTTAAATTTGGCCCACTGGGAATTTGACACCTGTGGTCTTAAGCACCAACTCCAATCCTGTTTGCTGGAATTATGAAACTTTCCGTGAGCACAGTCTTCCCCCCCGCCCCCGGAGGTCCTCATCTTCAACCAGCAACAACAACAAAAAAGATTTTCATTAACATTGATGAGAGACGGTCCCTGGTTGTGCAAGAGAGTCTTCCTTCAGGCTCAGATCCAGGGATTGAAAACAAGTCTGTGCTGCTGTCTCAACACATCTTCTCTACCTGTGTGTTCCAGGTGATGAAATTGCGTAAGTTGGCTCAACAGATTGCAAACTGTCGTCAATGTCTGGAACGTTCCAGCGCCCTCATCACACAGGCTGAGCAGAGCCTGAAGGAGAACGACCATGCCCGCTTCCTCCAGACCGCCAGGAATGTAGCAGAACGGTGAGAAGTGGCATCCAATCAAACACAACAAGATAAAAAAAAAAACAATCTTTTTTTTACATATTTAAAATGATCTTCTTTATTCTATATGCATATATACACAGCAATGTCAATTTCATCTCACAAATCAATGCTCATTCACATTCTGTAAACGGGTGACACACATGGAGATGGTGCTTTATTTCTCTGCTTCGTGCCTCGGTGTAATCACGTCTGTCATCTAGTTCCCAGCCTCATACAATAAAACTTTTTCTATTATTATTATTATTGAATTTGACCCAACAAATATGTTTTTTAATCAAATGCTTGCCACAAGTTATGTTGCTTTACGCAGTGCAATCTTAGAGTGAGGTGATTGCTGAAGTCAGAATAATATTAAACCTCTGCAGCTTCTACAGTCAGTGTCAGGCCTCTTTGAAAATTCATCGATCATCCGTCTGTTCTTCGTTTCCCCTCATGCTGCTGCGAAACCTTCATTCCTTCCTGCAGTCCAGCAGGTCTCTCCGTCTGAGTCTTTAACTGACACAGGCCGATGCCAGATCTATGCAGCTAGAGTCTAGCGTATCCTTTTAGGTGTGGAGTCTGATTCACAGGTCTGTGCACCATATTGACTGATGGCTTTCTCTTCACTAAGAAACATAAGTGCGAAGTTCTACCGCTGGTTTATGATCTGCTCTGCAGCCCTGCACATCCAATCAGATTGGCTCCCGTTTCACACCAATGCTCATAACAAAAACATGGCCCAAAGCTGGAAGACAAACATTAAGAGAAAAAAAAAGAGAGAAAATGTATACCATCCCAAATATGAAGTATTATTATAAGAACACAATACATTTGTTCAATCTGTGTTCTCTTTTGCTGGACATTTGCAAAGGAGTCTAGATTTCTTCAGGCTTGGATTTCTGGATTTGTTTAGACTGGTCTTCAAAGTGGGGTCCAAGAAGGCTGTAATTAGAGTTGTGGAAATGTGAATCATTGGATTAATAATAATAATAATAATAATAATAATAATAATTAGAACTATATTAATCCCTAGGGTGTATCCTTTGGGAAATCATGCCTCTGCATGTAACCCATCACCGAAGTGAGCACAGGGCTGCTGGCTGAGCCTGCACCCGGGGAGCAGTTTAGGGGGACCATACTCAGGGCACATAAGCAGTAACTTGGCGGTAGGGGGATTCAAACCGGGGGCCTTGCGAACCCAAGTCCACGTCCCTAACCTTAACCCTAAGTGCCTTTATAGGTTTTAATTAGAGGGGAAAAAATATTTCAAAATTTTGAAATTATTGCATTTTGCACCTTTCTATCTATATGGATGAAAAACGCAACTTTACAAATTCAGTTTTTCTTTTGTGCCATTTTATAGAAACTAAACTTAGAGATTTTCACAGTGTTATGGATTGCCCTGTAGGGGGGCATCAGTCTAGCTTCGTCGTGTCACGCACCTTTCACTTCTTTCCCACCGCTGCATTCTCGATCTCACCTTTTCATCAAACTTCATCTTCTCTCCCTTCCTCCCTGTTTCCCCTTCCACCCTCATTTGGCCTCTTGTCTAACCTTGTATTTCTGCCCTGTCTTTGTAATTTCCCATTTTCACTCCATTACCTAACTGCTTCTTTTTTAAGGGTTGCCATGGCGACTGCATCCTCCCAGGTACTCATCCCAGATGTTAACCTGAATGAGGCCTATGACAACTTTGCCCTGGACTTTTCCAGAGAGAAGAAGATTTTAGAAGGACTGGATTATTTAACAGGTAAGAGGGGAGTGTGCAGGTCAGCTGTGGGAATAGATTTGGAGACTCTGATAGACTTGACAAGATACAATTCACACATAAAGTGACTATAGATGGTGTACTGTACGTATATGAGACGTATGTATGTAGTCATAGGGTTAGCCTTAATACAAAAGAAATCGAACCCGTTAGGCTGATAAATCTGACTTGCCAAACATTTCCAATTTATAATATTATTATGTATTATCTATATTACCCTTCTTTTCAACACCCATAACATGAAGAAGTTAAGAGATTCAACCATGTTAATGGCAAAATCTATATTTTATTTTTTTTATCTTTGTAGCTCCGAACCCGCCCTCCATCAGAGAAGAACTGTGCACAGCTTCCCACGACACCATCACTGTTCACTGGTCATCAGAGGATGAGTTCTGTGTCACCTCCTATGAGCTGCAGTACACCATCTACACCGGGCAGACAAATTTCATCAGTAAGTCATGCAGACACATGCACTCAGACATACTAGGCTTGGATAAAAACACATCTACTCATGAATAAGAACAACAACAATTTCCTTGTTATAAATTAATGAAACTTTGACAGATCTGCTCTAATTTAAAATCTTCCGTATTTCCTTATTTTGTTTGATGGACTGGACTTGTTGCTGCTTGTTATGCAATAAGTCATGTCCCAACACTAAAGTTATGCCATTAAATATTAAGAGTTTAATATCTTGGATTTCAATGCATGCTATCAAAGCATGTATTAAGGCCAGATATTTTATAATTATATATTTTTTTTGTGCTGTAACCATGGCTCAAATCCAACAACTGCCAGGTTTCCACTGAGGTGCTGTGAGCATATCACCATCCTGATCCACTTTCACTGGGCTCACCACCAACAGAAAGGCTCACAGTATGGAGCAGTGTTATTTGTGTGGCAGTCTTGGAGACTCTCGCCCCTGTGACCTGTGACCTGTGAGTGGATAAGAAAATGTGATCCTTCTGTAACAATCCAAGATGGACTTGGACACCAGTTGGACCCAGAATCCTTGTCTCCCTAACACCCTTTAAAACAACTAAGGACACAGCTGACGATGCAGCTTCTGTTCCAGAGCATCCTTTCCACTCTCACCATCCTCTACTGCAGAAGCTGACATTTCTCAATCCAGCCCACAGCTCAATCTTTCCCCCATTTAAAACACCGGGATGCATTTCAACTCTAAAACAGAGTGACTTGTATATTCAGCAGTGCACTGCCACAGTCCTCAGAGACTCACAGAAGAGTCTGACGGAAAGAAAACCCTTTTAGCCTGCAATTCCACTTGACTTTTTTTTTCTAACTTAGTATTTTTTCTAGCAATTTCCAGCGACTAAATGCTCCCACTTGAGCACTATATCCGCCTCACCCCCCTTGCCCTCTCCCCTGCTCCTGATCTCATCCTCAGCCTTGGCTCTCCCATGAGGAGAGGGTAATAGAGGCCACGCTGTCTTGTAAACCCTAGATGTGCATGAGTCAAGCACCGCAACCAAAAATACTACAGCAGAAAGGAATACTTTAATGTAGTAAAGGGTAGTAGTTAGTTTCATGAAACAAATGTGTTTGCTCTTGGAAGTCTTGTTGACCTGTGCAAATACAAGTGTTATGGGGAGTTTTTTTCTTATTGGTCAATTTCCATTTCTCTTGGGCCTTTTCTGCTTGTAAAAATCCACCACAAGGACCATAGCACTTTAAATCTATAAAAATGTAAGGTCTATGTCTAAAGCAAAAATATAGTTTAAATATATAACACAAACATATATATTTGTCAGCATCGCTTTTGTAATGGTATCATGTAAAATTCCTATTCTTAGGGCAGTTGGTGCCATTTTGTTGTTTTTGCCAAGTTATTCAGTCCAACATTAAATTATTTCTTTTCTTAAAAACTGTACAAAAGGCATAGAACGTTTTCAGACAAAATGTTAAGAATAAATAGGTCCCTTTTTTGTAACTTTTATTAAAGTAGTGTTTTTTATTTTGGCAAAACAGTGATTCAGTGGAAATCACCTGCCTATATTAGTGACCAAATAATACCAGTTCAGGTCCAGTGTGTTCTAGTTGAAACATTCTGAGCTCAGGAGATGGTTTCAGAATTATCATAAAAAATCAAATGTTGGAGAATATTTTAATCACTGTGAAATTAAAAAGTTCTTCAACCAAGAGCTCTAGTTTCATCCAGTGCATTTCAGAAACCAAATTTCTAAATACAGAGCGTGAGTTTCTTCTCCTCAGGCTGAAAGTAAAACATGAGCTACGTAAAGCCAGTGTTTCACAGATACAAACACAACACTTTAATATTTTTCGGTTATTTTTTTCTACGTCAGCAACAGGTGAGAATTAAAAGTGAATTAGTTTTCATTAGCAGCTGCTCCAACCTCAGGGTTGTGAATTATCTCAGACAGCAGTGCTGATGCAGAGACTGCACATATAAGACCCTAATAAATAAATGCTGCCTTCTAATGGAATTGTCAATAATGCAACGCTCAGGGGTAACAATGGTCATGAACCATTTCTACTTCATGCTGATTCTTGGTTTTACCAAAACTGATTTAAGATTTACCTTTAACTTATCCCAGAAATGACTGTTATTCATCAATGTTCTACAATACGCAGTGTAATAATAATATTCAGCTGTTTATCCCCAAATCTATTGTTGGGCACATGTTATAAAGGGAACCCTATCATTCCATTAACATGTTTTCTTAACAGATGAACAACCTGATAAGGGTTTGTCAGATTTTACATACCGTATTTTCACGACCATAGTCAGTCTCAGTTATGTGTGCCTTTATTTAACTCACCCATAAGGTGCACCTGATTATAGGGCGTGGGATTCATAAACAATTCACGCCCACACTTCCCCCTTTAACGTTCTCATGGTGTTCTCTACTACGTCCGCCTTACAACAACAACACACACACATTTTGAAGAAAAATCTAAGAGTTTTATGTGCGCCTTATAGTCGTTAAAATAAGGTAATTCTGTAGGTAAATTTTCTTGGATATCCCTTCTTTTTATCCGTGATTATTTAAGATAATTTAAGACTGTCCCAACCCAAATATCAGTGTGCACATGGTACAGTGTGATTTGGGTGGCAGTTGTGGAGACTGCTGCCCCTGAGACCCGACAGTTAGTCCCTTTTTCAGTGCTTGCTACAACTGAAGCAGATGAAGATGTGAAGGAAAATAATTTAAGAACTTTTACAGAGATATTTTCTGATCTCACATCAACTTTTTCCTCAGTCAATATAAACAACACAGGATTGCATTATTCAACTGCAAAAAGCAAAACTAAAATTTCAGTTAAAATTCCTAGAAAGCAAAAATCTGTTTTAGTTTTAGTAAATGTCTTAGTAAAAGTAGCCGCGTCCTTTACTGACCTTTCCATCATCAGACCCATTCTCCCATTGTTCTCTGTGATGTAGAAACACGTTTGCATGTGTGGGGAGTATAATGCAGTTTTACACCCCGTGTCACCAATAACTGCGTGTTGCATCACTGGATCCAAACCTCCATCCATTACCGGTGTATTTCTTCTCCACTCTCATCTGTCCACAGAATACATGTAGACACAAATATATGTGCACATCTTAAAACATGCATTAAAAACACGCACTCCCCGTCTGGATCCAAGATCTTAGGTGACGTATTCCCCACCTCTTCTCCTCTACTGTCTCTTTTTAGTGGCACATTCGCTTCGCTCCTGCACTTACTTTGAAGTAGCAGTTCTCTCTGAAGCAGCATCAGAAAAGTCGCTTTCAGCGGGATGAGGAGTGATGGAGCATGGCTGTGTGCTGACCTAATTTGGTTTCACAGAAAAGGAGAGGTGCTGTGGGTATCACAGGCTGTAAAATGGAACAGCACTGTCTTTTATTTGTGTCTTTCTCTGAAAGACCATGATGAGATCTCAACCTTCATTTCATCCAGATGTAGCTGGAACAGCAGATGGGAGGATGTTGTTTCCTGTTTTTTTTTTTTTTACCAACCTTGGAAAGCTGTACCAGTGGAGGAACAGTCTGACTTTATGACCCTGAAGTGATGGTTCAGCCATTTTTCTGGCAAAGTAGATTGTCAGTGTCCATGCCAAACGTCAGGAGAATACTTTTAGTCACTCTCTTAAAGGTGTCCTCCCATCTCCTGTCTTGAAGGACTTCCAAATCATCCTCTGATTTGTCAAAGTAAGTTTACAGAATTTAATGGTTCCCTCATTCATTCTTAAAAGCTGCATCGCTTTAAAGGCCATATTTGCGCCCTGTGAAGTATTTATATTTACAAGCAGATTCTCGCCTATTACTTATGCATGCTGCTACCGTCTCCCTCAATAATTCACAGTGTATCTGTACCAGGAGGGACATGGCACGCATGGCCCTGAAAGCTCACTCTCACACACCCTCTAGACTAAAACCTCATTTTTTCACTATTCTGTTCAGAGGAACAGAGAGAAATGGAATAGTACCATTATGACGATGCTTTTACCTCCTCTTACGTCCGCTTTGTTTGGGTTGACGAATGTGACTAATGTGTATTTAATATGTGAGGAAGGCCTTGCTTTAGCCCAGAGGCAATGTCTCTGTCTTTGGTGTGAAACTCCAGGGTTCACCTCCTGGGCAAGTTTGAATCCCGGTTACGGCGGTTTACTTCCAGTGGGCTCACCACCTGCAGGGAGGTATGGCATGGTGCAGCGTGATTTGGGTTGCAGTCCTGGAGACTGTTGGCTGTTGTTTTTATTGGCCCAATCTATCTATCTATCTATCTATCTATCCATCCATCCATCCATCCATCCATCCATCCATCTATCTATCTATCTTTTGGGGTTTGCATATATTGTAAATTTATATGAAACTTTATTTATCCCCATGGGGCAGTTCAAGACATCTACCATCACTCAACTGCAAGACACTGAGAAGACAAGTACAAACCAGCAGGGATGCGCTGTTATTGCCTACATTTACAGTAGAAGTGATCTCAATCTGTTGCCCTCAGGCACAAACTGCATTCATGCATCTGTCATGTGGTAGAGTGGCCTCAGGAAAATACCTCATGGTTCTATATAACCCAGATCCAGACATCCTGATATATATATTTAAAATATATCAACAAATCATGAAAAAAACTATATATTTAATAAAATTTTTAAGTAAATAAGGCACAATTACAAGCTCTTATCCCCGCCTGCTTTACTCACAATTCACAGCTGTTGAAATCTTAATGAAGGGAATATTCTCCAGTTTACCCAGATCAACCCATTGCCCACTTCAGGCTCATGTATAACCCAGCCCATATCCATCCATGTGCCCTACATGGACATGCTGTGTGGGCCAGTGCTGTTCCTCCCACTGGCATGATGAGTTGTGTTCAGATTCAAGGAGAAACTAGGACACAGCTCTGGCCGGAGTTTGGAGAAATGTGTCTAATCTGTTGAACAGCGGAGTTCACTGCTCTCACTGTCTACGGTCACTCATGCTTCACGTCTGTGCACTTGTGTTTTCCTCCCTCTGCCTCTGCCAGGTTTGTACAACTCAGCAGACAGCTGGATGATCGTACCAAACATCAAGCAGAACCACTACACTGTGCACGGCCTGCAGAGTGGCACCCGCTATATCTTCTTCGTCAAGGCTATCAACCAGGCAGGAAGCCGCAACAGCGAACCCGCCCGCCTCAAAACCAACAGTGAGTAAACACACGTGTGAATATTTTCAAGCCTGATTGAATGTATCAGGGTAATAAACCCAACTCTGACGCCTGTGTTATGATCGTTTTTTATCCAGGGAATCACAGGTGATAACCTGCTTTATCTCTATATCTCAGCACCACTGTGTGATATTTATCTTATCCGTTTGATTTTCTTATTGCTTCCCACCATTTCTGAGTAAAGCTGCACCTGGTTAGTTTATAAGACCAACTTCAACAGGTTTAATTACATGATCCATGAAAGCTTCCCTGATTGAGGTTTGTCTCAAAGTGAGTCACCTCACCCACAGGGGGGGATGTTGTCATGTTCTGCCTGATTTATTCAGTCACTTTATCTTGCGTTGCCCCATCTGCAGCTTTTGTCAAACCTCCCACACAGACACATTCTACGGAACACTATGGACACAACACCTTAAAACTTGGCCTGAGTTTTTATTGCAATTTCTACAAAACACCAAACATATAAATTCAACTATTGATTCAAAAAAAGGTTCTAACTCTACTTAATTCCCCTCATCTCTCCCATTCAGCAGAGAATAAGCAGATATTCTATAAAGTCCCCTGATATTAATATCTAAAAATATGAAGCTTTGTTAATTTTCAGTGGTTGTACTCTTCTTTTTATACATAAAAGTGCTAGAACCTTAACACAATGACTATCAACATGTGGCTTGTGGGCCTTATCTGGCCCCTGACCTTTTAAACCAGTCCATGAGTGGAAGATGGAGAAGATCTTTAAAACAGAGGTTGAAACGCAAACAATTTGAGGGCCACCACACACACACACTGTCATTTCACCAAAAGGCCACTTCAGCTTTCAGTGTTCTGTGTAATACAACACTGAACCAGCAGGAGACTGTGGATCAGTGTTTTAAGAACTATAGGATTTACCATAAAATGCGGAGAACAAAAAAAAGATGAAATTTTATCATAAATACATCTTTCACATCGGGCCGCAAATTATCATTGCACGGGCCGCAAATGGCCCTCGGGCCGCAAGTTTGAGAAACCTGCTTTAAAGCAACAAAAGAAATCTCTGATTTTTTTTCTACTAAAACTATTATGTTGAAAATGTGTTTTCTTTTCTTATTTAATCCCAGTTTCATGTTGCATCCAGAGCCACTGGCCTGTTTCTGTTTTTCTTTATTTTTCCCCTGTTGTCTAACCGCACACAGTGTAGATCATAAACAGCGCAATTACAAGGAGAACACTAAAGTGAGGATGTTTTACTATGGTCATTCTAGTTTACTTCCTGTAAATGTAGAAAAATACTGAGGTAAAACTGAGGTCTATAGTACAACCCAGGATTTGTCCTCAGACTCAGACTTGGCACGTTACAGTTAAATCCTTAGTGATATGGCTAATTTAGGATGTGGCCAAAAGTGCTCAATAAAATTTTAAATCTGCCTTAAACTGCAGCAGCAGCAGTAGCAGCAGCGCAAATGGTGGAGTTAATACATCAGCTCCTCATAGCTGACGTTGTGAGTCTGACTGGTATTTAGGATTAACCATAATCTGGATACACTCTGCTGCATAAAATAGACATGTGTTAAACTGCTGTAGCCAATGGATCTCTCTCTGTCTCTGTCTCTCTCTCTCTAGCTCATGTCTTCTTCTTTTTGGTCTGTCAAAATAAATGTGTTTTTCTGAAAGAGGAAGCCAAGCATATGACTTTATTTAATTCTTTTTTTACTTTACAAACATTGTAAGTAAATCAAAAATAATTATAATATCCATTGGTGTTATTTATTGGTTCTCTTTAGGGGTGACTAGGATGGACAGGATCAGAAATGAGGTTATTAGAGGGACAACACAGACAGGAAGGTTTGGAGAAAAAGTAAGAGAAGCCAGATTGAGATGGTTTGGACATGTTCAGAGGAGGGACAGTGGAGATTGATGGATGCAGGGAGGGAAACACGGAGGTAGTTGGAGTTAGAGTTGAAGATACAGAGGACAGGGGGAGACGGAAATTGTTGACTTGTTGTGACAAGCCCTAAAAAAGGGGTGAAAAAGACGAAAGTAGAAGAAGAGGGTGTTCTTTATTGGTAAAGTCGAGGATAAATTACACAGGTTTATAACATGGAATTTGGGTTAAAATATAATTTGCCTTTCTTTTTTTGATCAATTAAGTATTTTAAAGTATCAAGGATCAAAACCCATTTCCTGATCCCTGATGTTCACTGCTAGCAGCAGTGAACATCAGCTGCACTTCAGCAGCGTTCTGAGCTGAAGTGCAGGGTATGAGAGGCTGACGGACCACAGACGTCCAGAGACAGGACGCTCTGTCTCACTGACTGCATTATATATACCAACCCACCAGAAGCTCCATTTGTAACGTCCTCCCTTGATGCTGATAAACGATGGGTGAGTGTGGGTATTTTTCATCATCAGTCTCACCTCTCCCGTGTTACCCTCTCCTTCTCCGTCTCTTCCTCCTCCCACTTTTAGATTTCTGTGCGATTGAATCAAGATTTATCTGCACATTCATATATATAAAGAGAAACTTCTGGACTGTTCTTTGTTTACAACCTTCTGTATTTACTGTAAACAATGGAAATGGAAGAAGCCAGATCAGTCATGTGATCGTATTAAATTATCTTACATGAATGCATAGGAACAGTGAGTCAGGCGGCCTTTGAAACACAAAATACCAAATAAACTATATTTTTTTACTTGAAAAACTTATAATTAAAAGTCAAAACACGCTAATACGCTAAAAAATAAAATCATTTAAAGGTTGAGATAATCTGTCAATTAACATATTACCAATTAAAAAAAAACCTATCAGTTCACAGCTTAAAATGAATATTAATGCTGTGTAATGTCCATTTACTGTATAATGTTGTGTCTTTTCTCCAATGCCACCTACTCTCTGTCAGTCTCCTGCGTGTCTGTCAGCCAGACTGATCAGAGGGAATGGTGTGTCCGCCTACAGGCTGGTTTTGGTTAAGATTTCCAGCCTCTGATTGGCAACCGAGTCTCTCCTACTACTGTAATGTTTTTTGACGGGCTGTCAAAATGGCAAAGAAAAACCTCCAGAACGGAGTTTAATTTTTTTTCCCCTACAGCAAACAGAAAAGTCAAAGATATTTTGCCATTTTTGTCCTTATTTCTGCCTCATGTCTCCCCGTGTCTCTGCATTGCCATTGAGATTTTCAGTTTAAAGTCTTGTCTCTTGGCTTCCCTATTATCTCCAACTTGGGTTCTTGGATTTAAATATGACATTACAAACCTGAGCTTTTAGACATTGATGAGGCTTTAACCGTACTTCCTGTCACCATGTGAGCTCCTTTGTCGCATTTATTCTGGATGAGGACTGCAAGTTTTTCCACGTACTTAAATTTTCTCTTTGTGCTCATGACTGGATTGGATGGTTTTAGCTCGGAGGACGATTAGCTTAAGCTCATCATATGTCAAATTCCGGTTGGACAAAAAGAAGTAGAGGAGTAAGTTAGACAAATACTAAAAAGATTGAGCCAAGAAAAAGTTATTTTTCATGGATGTCCTGGGTCTGCTTTACACCATAAAACAACTATGTCGATTTAACAGGACATTAATAAGACAATAATGTGCCACAGGGAACAAATTATGAACCAAGGTTTGCATTCTGCATGTCACCCCCTACAGGGTAAAAAGAGAACTACAGAACATCATTTTTTCCTTTACGGTAAAAAATTCACAAACATCAGCCGTCATGTCAATCAAAGAAAAAGAAGCACGTTATTATTCATATGAATATAAAATAAATCTTAAAATACTGCAGCTGAGAGTTTACTGCACCACATGTGCCCTGCTCTGTTGCATAACGCTACTGAAAACAAACAACAGGCGTTAATGCCAGCTTGCTTTTTTCCTCCAGGAATTCCTGCGGCTGACTGACTGCTTATGCAACAGTGTCTTCATCTCAAACTTTCCATGTTCCTCCTTTTAACAACACCCCCACGCCTTTGTCTTGGCACTTTGTTGCTTCTTACCACTGGCTGTAACATATGCCACTTCTTCAATCTCTCCTCCATCTGTCACTCCATCCTGGAGGTAAAGCTCTTCATTTGAAGACTTTGCCACTGATGTTGCAGACATATGCGAGCAAGCTGCTGCTCTGTTTGTCTATTTAGGTTAATGTAAAGGCTTCTCTGGCACAGAGCGCTGGTTAGTTTACTGCTGCATCAGCAGCTGTTCTTCAAGGAGCGACTAAGCTTGTTATTTGTTTATTATATCAGCACTTTTGCTATATGTCAATCTGGTCCAAATATGGGATTTCTTTTTACGATTCGAGGATTCAAGGAAGCTTTATTGTCATTGCAACACAGGTTAGACATATGATGAACAAAATGATGGAGGTGGATCGAGGTGAGAGAGAGAAGATGAGAAGTAGAAGATATAAACCAATATTGGTGATATTTCCTATTTAGACACATACAGTAGATAGCTATTTAGATTGATGCTTCTTTAGTGTAAGCTCTGCCTCTGTAGCAGAGAGTCCTGAGAGTCGAAGAGCTTTAGATAAATGTTTGCTAAATGAATGAATTAAAGATCTGCCTTTATAGATTTATCAACAAACCGCTGTATGAGCTGCAATGCTGCCATCTAGTGAATTCCACTCTAATGTACAAGTGTTTATCCCCCAAACTATTTTTAAGGGCACATTTCATTTTGCGAAACCCAGACATTTTATTATTGGGAAGTCAATATTGTTCCATTCATTTTTACCTGCTTATTCCTTAACGGGTTGTGGGGGCAGCAGTATCTACGACCGGCACCTAAATCCCATTGCATTGCACTTTACCTCCCTGCAGGTGGCGAGCCCACTGGACGTCTCACACCAATGACTGAGACATTGCTTTTGGGCCAAAATGAAGGCAGTATCTGAGGAAAAAAACGACATGATTCTTACACATAATACACAGATATCAGGCTGGTAATAGCTATGTAAACTATAGTATTACTTTTTCTCATTATTTGTATTATTCCACTGGAATTCCACCATGGTGTGGTACCATGTTACCATGGTAATCTGTTAGAATGATCTTTTTAAATGTATGTTAACAACAAAAAGAGTCTGAATTTGATGTTTATGCTGTGATGAGCTCTGAACTTTCAGGCTGCTCTGCGTCACATCTGCTACGATTCTGCCTTTTTCCCGTAGTTGCCCTGATTGAGACAAGATTTAAACTCCTGTCGTAAAAGTCTCACAGCTTTCACTGGCTTTTTAGGTCACTGCAGTGAAAGCACTCACTAAACCCTGAGTGGCTGAGAGTGAAGAGTGGCGCTAATGCCGTGGTATATTGAGGTATCAGTCTGCTGTTGCTGTGCTCACAGCAAACACGTGAAGCAGCTTACTCACTTCTAAAACGCCTATGAATTAAGTATGATGAAGGAGGGGGTTGTAAAGGAGGCACGTCCCTGTGTGTATGGGAATATTTGTGTGACCTTCTGGTGCCGTGATCGCACTTGTGCACTTACCTTGGAACAAACTGTGACCAGGCCCCACACACATCTGTTTCATAAAGTGAAGGGAAGAATTTACTATAAGAGTGGGGGCATGAAAGTGATGGATTATGTGTGAGAGAGAAGGCTATTAAGTGAAGAAAGGGCACCAGAGAGCTCTTTGCAGGTTTCAGTAAGTGCAGACTTTGTTTGCCTTTGTTACAGGACCAGACTTTATTATAGGTTTTTGTTGTGCTTTTAAGAAAACACAAAAAAACGTTTGCATCTTTTTATGCAAGACAATAAACCCTGTATGTTCTAATCCACCAGACGCCAGGTTGACACTGAGGTGCTAGGAACATAGCACCGTCCCAAATAACTTGCACTGGGCTCACTACCCAAAAATAGGCTGACAGTATGGTGCAGTGTGATTTGGGTGGCAGCTGTGGAGAATGCTACCCCTGAGACCCGGTAACAGCTAAGAGGGTGGAGGTGAATAAACAAGGAAAATATAAGCAAAGCAAACTCCTTGTCATTGTGACATTACAATTCACACCATGAAATGTGTCGCCTATATTTACCCATCACCGCAGTGAACAGTGAGCAGCTTTCATTGTGCAGTGTGTGGGGACAGTGCCATGCTCAGTGCAGTTGGTGGACTCAAACCTGGAACCCTTCTGACCCAAGTCTGGCTCCTTTACCATTAGGCCACCACGGCTCCAAATGTACATGTTTCCAACTAGTTCTGTTTTTAATGTTGGAGATTAAGCTTTCAGAATGAATGTAAATCCCAGTAAATAATCTGAGAAATTAATCAGATCAAAATTCATCCACTTATTGTCGCTTCAATCCAGAGTTAATACCAGTGTTATTTGTACTCAAAAAGGACAGGTTGCAAAAAAGTACAGGTTTTTAATAGAACCTCAATATTCATCAAGTATTTTTGTGAATTTTGTCTTACTGTTTTGGACATTTTCTTGATCAAATAATATTTACACTATTAGGATTGGTCAACAACAAAAAAAATATCTGTGAAACTCACAATTTTAACTTCTGTAATCTTAACCTTATTGTATTTGATCATGCATTCATTCTTTTATGCTCTACGTACGATATGAAATAATATAAAACAAAACAAGGACCAAACGCTGTAGCCAAAGTTCTGTCCAATAATCCAGCATTTAGGTTTTGCATCATTAAATTTGTTCTTAATAGTTCAAAGCAAATAACAACTTTTTGTGCATACGTGACATAAACATTCAACACTGGTTGTTTTAATACTCAGGTTCTGATTATTAAATGTCTGGTGTCCCTTAAAAACTTTCAAGGGGCAAAGACAGAAAGAGAGGCAAAGAGTGTAAATCCCATCAGTCCGAGCTGCAGCTTCCAATCAGGTCGACTGATTTGATTGCAGGAGCAGCTTGATGTCAGCTGTAGGATATGATTTCTTCAGTAAAGAACTTGCAGAAACTTTTCCAAGACATGTTTTTATCTCCATGACGACTGACGTAGCTGTGAAGTCTTTACACTCTCACTGCTCTCACATAAAGTATGCTCCCAGGTTGAACGTACACGTGAATAAGGAGTGTGAAGCTCGACAGTTTCTCATTCCAGCCTTTTAGTTTGACATTTGCACCTGAGCAGAATTAGTTTATTCCCAGTAATGTCACGGTGTAATGAAACCCTACTCCGTGGTGGGAAATAGGAACGCCAACAACACAAACCCAGGCTTAGGGAAGTCTTTATTTAGCTGCTCTTTGAAGTCAAGGTTCTATTTTGAGTGAGCATATGTTTGTGGTAGGAACGAAGCTAATCTGAACGTATCCCAGGCTTCGGTCCAACATCGGACCTGAGACCCAATAATCCTAGTCATGCTTTAGGTAAATTATCCTGTTGATGCGTACCGCGTTCCCGGGAAGGAGGGCTGCATCTCTTCCTAATGCAAACAAGAACGTTCCCATCCTGCGTCTCCCTCTCTCTTCCATCCCAGTCCTTACATTAAGAAGGAGCTTAAGGCCCAGATGAATACATCAGCCATAGAGGTGTCTTCCAAGTGTGTGTGTGTTTATATATATATATATATATATATATATATATGTATATATGCCTCTTTATGCACAGTTAAAGGACCTGTGATAGTGTTTGCCCAGTAAACATCTGTGACGGCAGGCCTCATGGTACCACACTGCCCTAGAAGTAAACAGAAGGAGGAGGAGGAGGAGGCGATAGGGCTGGGAGGAAGGACATGGTAGAAAGGAGAGGAGGATGGAAAGAAATAGAGAAAGAAGATTGGTGTCCTAAGGGAAAGAATTAATATTTTGATATACAGTGACTTATTTGTAACACAGAATTAAATCATTGAATCATTTAAATTTACCCAAAGTGCAGTAACAATGATTAAAAACTGAGTTATGTTTGAAACCATGTCTTTAAACTTCAAAAAGATAAAACTTGGACTTCGTCTTAAGTCAGTCTAATGGATGACAGATATATAGACAGGTAGGTAGATAGATAGATAGACAGGTGACTTCTTACCCTGACATTTGGACGGGTTTTAACGCTGACCTCAATCATAAGGTTAGTGACTTTGTCCTTGAAGGTGTCCTGACCACCATGGATTATATATATATATGTGTGGTCTTTATTACAGTTGTCAGTGGTGACGTACACTCTGGGGCCACGTTCCTTTTACAGCAGTCAGATTCCAAGGTTCCTCGTCCCTCCATGATAAGGATGACTGAAGGTGTCTTACGTTTGTGCTCCTGTTTGTGCCTGTCTTTGATGATCCATTCTTTTCCTACTTCACTAGTGCAGGAAACAAGGCAGTGAGTGTTGATATTTGAACAGTAGGAGGCTAAAGAGCTAATGGTTGATTATTGGCCGTTACATTAATCTGATTTTTTTTTCCCATCTACAGCTGTGGCGTCTTTAGCTCAGTAATACTGTGTCTTGTTATTTAGCTTAATCCAAGTTGACTGTATTTAATACATTATTCAGAAACTGAGTGACTTTGAAAATACTTAATACTTACATAATGGTTTTATGGACTTGAAAGTATGTAAAAGATTTTGGTCCCATATATATATAGTATATATAAAGAGAGAGAGAGAGAGAATGTGTCAAACTTTAGGCTCGCGGGCCAAATGGGTGCCACCAAGCCATCTTGTCTGGCCCACGGGAGCTTACAATACATTTTATAACGGCAAGGTAGCAGATTTTCTTCACCTTAATAAATTAAAAATGTTTTTATTTCACAGCAATGAACCATATGAGTTACGCAAATAAATTATAATAAACTATAATAAACGCCATCAGTAAAATTGAGTTTAAAGCCACTGATATAGAGAATGCATTTATATATGTAAATGAGAATAAATAGTCTTAGTTCAACCCTGTGTTGGTGCTAATGCTGCTCCTCCGGCTTTAACTGTTCTGTCGTTACGCAGTCATATAAATCTGAGCCGGGTCTAAACCCTCAGCAAAAATCTGAGCCAAGATAAAGGAGACGCTCGGGTGAAATTGACTGAACTGAAATAGTCAATTACCAAGATGCTGTTGTGGTGCAGATATTTCAGCGTGGACCAAACATAAATGACATTCGCATCAAAGTCCTTCTGTTAATGTTTAAATGTTTTATACTTACTCTTCACAGTTTCACAGACATCCTCAAAAATAACTTCCTGCTACAGAAGAGTCAAATGTCCAGGCTTCTCCACAGTCAGCTGTTATCAGACACTTGGACCATTTTTCACTTGTTTCCTGTAGAATTAAATCAGACTTTGGTACAGACACTGTTAATTTGTCTACTTTGTAGCACTTATTCTCAGGTAACTGGACAGGGTTGGTGCCAAAAAGACGTCAATATACTGTACATATCCTGCCAATGAGTCAGTTCTTAGTCACCACCGTTTCTTTGTTAATTTAGATAGATAGATAGATAGATAGATAGATAGATAGATAGATAGATAGATAGATAGATAGATAGATAGATAGATAGATAGATAGAACTTTATTAATCCCTCAGGAGTATCCTCCCAGAAATTACGGAAATTAACTTTATTAGTAGAGGGAACTTTCTGAAAAATAGGATCCTTTAATGAGAAGAGTTGACTGGTTGGGAAATTTGTGAGGTGTAAATCTTTTTAATAATAGTCAGTCTAGACAATCAAGACACTGAGTCATTTTGATTCTCTCTGTCTGGGCATCTTAACATTTATCTGTGAGATACTTGGCTTATTTAGTGAAAAAAGAAACCTTCCTTTTCCTTTGGTGTAAATGATCCAGCAGTTTAGAGTTAAATTCAGTGTATATAGATCATGTAATATAGTGGTTCCCAACCACTGGGCCGGGGACCAGTACCGGTCCGTGGGTGAATTGGTGCCGGGCTGCAGAGAAATAATGTTTCCTTTTGGCCCCATCAGGCTATTACTTACACTTGATAGATAAAATGACTAGGATTCCATCATCAATAATGCAACTATATTTGTTTAGGAAATATTTTCTCAGTGAAGACAACAACAATAAAATGAACATACAGGACAAGGAATTCTAACTTTTTACACTGGTCTGGTAGCAGAAAGTTATAGGCTGTGTGCACTTAAGAAATTCTTGTTGTGCCCATGCACAGTTATTTTGGGTAGGAAGATTTTATAGGTAGGAAAATATTTCAGAACACTGTAAATTGTATTTTTTTTAAGGGGTATTAATCTGCCACAACTTGGAAAATAGCACAAGACATTTAACCGGTCCGTGGTACAAAAAAGGTTAGGGAACTATTTATTTTTCAGAAAGTTCCCTCTACTAATAAAGTTAATTTCCATAATTTCCCGAAGGATACTCCTGAGGAATTAATAAAGTTCTATCTATCCATCTATCTATCTATCTATCTATCTATCTATCTATCTATCTGTCTAAAAAGTTGAAGTTGAACACAGCAATGTAGCAAGGTGTTGAGAATTTTAAAAAGAAAGAAAAATATGTTATCTTTGTTTTTGAGGTAGAATATTTCATCTTGAAACAAGGGCAGTTGTGTGGAATTATTTACCTGTGGTGAAAACCTGCTCCTCAGGAGTTATTGGCTTCACCTGTGTTTTACCACAGCTGAGGACAATCAGCTGCAGTTGGCAGGTTATATAAGGAGGCTGTTCCCTGCTCACTGGTTGGTTGGTACGTTTGGGAGAGCTGTCAACTAAAGCTCTGGGTTTCTTGTGCTTCTCTATGTTTTTAGATGTTTTTTTTGTTTGTTTATCGTTTCATTTCATTTTGGGTTTATTTTTCTTGGGAAGTTTTAAATCGTGTTTTTGTGCTGAATGAACTCCTGGTTCTCTGTCACTGACAGAAAGCAGTCACAACATTATTATCCTGATTCTCTGATGTGGGGAACGCGTTGATGTTGACGTTCATGTTCATCAGAGGACGTTTAGTTATTACACCTTGACAAAGGTGACATCCCACCAAAACTATTTCTTTATGTTTACAGCATCATAACATACACCTTTCCATCCCAATGAAAAAGTTAGATTTATGTTTGGGTTTTCTTTCAGTGGGAAAGTGTTTTTGTGCGAAGTCAAGTTATTTTGAGGGAAACTGGACATAGTAGGTTTCTTGAAGACTTTTGGTTCAAGAGTCGTCTTCAGCTCTGACTGTAGGGAAGTTCTGGTAGTTGATCTCAAAAAGGCTGCATAACTGTGACAAGAGGTTGTTGCAGAAAACAAAAGGCTAAAAGTGGGAGGTGGGATTAGATGGATGATGGATCGCACCCCGTTCCAGGCGAGCTGGGTGTCAGCATAGAGGTGTGAATTGTGTTGTTTGTTGGAATAGGTTGTCTTTTTGTGATGAGATTGTGGTCTGATGGGGGAGAATTTACAAGGAAGAGATGTTAGGAGGCAGTCATACACCGTTTTCTCATTCAATTTGGAATCAAATACGGGTGTAGTTAATTCGGGATTTGATCTTGTATTAACTAATCTGCATTCGATTCACTTTGCATTCACATTCAGTTTAATTTGGTATTCGCTGCACATTCGATACCCGCGTTGCATTCACACACAATAAGGGAGCGAATGCGCATTAGTCTAACCATCGTCCAGTTTCAGTTTGATCAACAAACACACGTGCAATTTTGAGAAATAATTGGAGCAGGTTAGAGAAAGATCAATGCGACGTATGAAAGCGATAAAAAGGAGACACAAAGAACGAATGAAGAAGATAAGGAGAGAAAATATGAGGAAGTGTTTTGTAATCCTGTTCCTAATAATGCAGCAACATCTAGCGGTTGACAAGGAGATGAGCCGCTCCCATAGCATTTTACGAACTCGTTAAACTAAAACGGGTGTCGTTTTGTTCACACACGCGGGGAGCGACAACTGTTTTACTTTTTATTGATTTACACCCGTTAATTCGGTATCGAAACCACCGACTAGAGGTGAATTAGTTAATGCCCAGTAGTTGAGGAGCGAATACGCATTAGTTTGTAATGTGAATGCAAACTGGGAACAACACTAGCTTCGCATGAAAGTGAATACCAAATGAAGCGCCAGTGTGAAAACGGCAATAGAGACTGTTGTCCTGCAAGTCGGTAACAAATAAGTGGACAAAGTCTCTCCAGGCCACTACCCCTATGAGTAGGTCAGCCCTATGAGTAGTATTCTTTACAAGAAGTTGTAGTTATTGACCAAAACTTCCAGGACAAGGATCCTGGTCCTAACACATTTTGGTGGCTTTATGTTCACCAGTTGCACCTGCACCTTTGATCCTTACGGAATTGCCAAAATGGATTTAAGCGTATTATTCCGGCCTATTTCATGGGTAGGAATCCAGCTCATGTCAAGTGAAAATATTTCTTCTCGGAAACCCTTACGTCTGCTGCTGAAGGCCATAGAACAATGTTGTGCTTGTGTCTTTTTGTCCTCTTCTGTCACGTGTCCCTCCTCTTCCTAAACCTCGGGCCCAGCCCGTCCACCAAGGAGTCATCCCCTGGAAAGGCATGACAGAGCCCCAGTGTTTGGAAATGGCTGTGCTGCCAGCGATAAGCAGTTCAAAGAAGAGATTGCATTAATGTAATTGGCTGCCAGCAGCACACTGGCCTCGTCGTCTCATATCCACATGTGGTAACACGCACTCACCACGCGGATTATTGGAGGGGAAGCGTGCGAGACGAGAGAGGATGAGAACGAGAGACGGGGAGAAGTGAGATGAAGGGAAGGACAGATAGTTGGAGGGGAGAAGGAGGAGGAGTCACAGTTCTCATTGTGTCGCTCATTAAGCCTTAGGAGGCTCGGGGAGGCAGCGGGACGAGGAAGGAGGCGTCACAGTTAAATGTCAGGTCCGAACGGGACACGTCTGACCTCCATGCAGTTTACACACAAACCCAGAATCAAGAACTTCTGCCAAAAACACTCGTCTCACTCTCTCTCTCTCTACCAATCACTTTGTTTCAATCCATTTTCCTTTTCTTCCACCCAAATTACTGGTGTCATTGCAAGTTGAATTGCAACAACCTGATAGGAGCGTTTTCCCCCAACAGTCCAACTGCTGCTGAGTGCAGTGGTTATAATAAAGTCTATTTTCTCCAGCTGATTTCCAAGTCTGTGTGATGACTCAGAGGAGAATGCTGCTGCGTGTCTTCCTCCACTTCCTCTTATGAAATGTTTTCACCAAGGAGTCTGTACAACTTTTAATCTCTTGGACTTTTGTGTTTCTCTTCTCAGTAATTCTTCTAACATCACATCATTTTCCTTATGATTTTCCTGTTGTTCAAATGGTCCTCTGGAAATGGTCCATATCTCTGTATTGTCCATGTTGTCAAGAGGTTTTAGGATTATATAATTGCAACAGGATGTTGAACATCTTTGCAAAGTTGTTCACTACTAGGAAACCCTAGAGCACTTTAAATTGTCCCAGTAAGGGGAACAAAGATGTTCTGTCCACCATCTTGGACAATGTGGTTGATATCACTACTGTCTGTCTACTGATTCACTATCAGAAAACTCTGAGTTTTCAGTCAGTCATGGAATCTGAGCAGAGAGCAAAAAATGCCACGCAGGAAATGGTGATGGTAAAGGTATCACCAGGTAGCAGCAGAGAAGTAGGGGTGTAAGACTGTGAGACCAGATTGGACAGTCAGGGACAGACAGAGGGCGACAAGATGTCAATCCAAAGTTAAATAAATTGCAACTGATCTGGCATGAGATACTGGTTGATCTTCTCTGGGTTCTCTCGATTTTTCTACCGCAGTCAAAAGTCTTGCTCATTGGGGATGAGGTTGGTTGGATTGGTTGTCTTTCCCTTATGTGTGTTTAGATGATGGACTGGAAAACTGACCAGGGTTTATCCACCCTGTTCACTAAGATCTAAATGTCAATGTCATCCACACCATAACAAAGAACCAAATGCAACCTCTGTATTTCAACCAACACCACTGTGAACAGGGGCAACTTTGAGCTCTAGGGAGTGGGGATGGTGCCATGCTGAGAGCACCTCGATGGTAAGCTGATAGATTTCAACCTGGAACTTTCCAGTCTGATTCCCCAACCACTGGTGCCGGGGATCGGTACTGGTCCGTGGGTGAATTGGTGATGGACCACAGAGAAATAATGTTTCCTTTTGGCCCCATCTGTCTATTACTTCCACTTGATCCATACCCATATCAACAAAAGAACTGACCAATAGAATGGCTAGGATTCCATCATCAATAATGCAACTATATTTGATAAGGAAATACTTTCTCAGTGAAGACAACAACAATAAACTCCACCTTGTATACCGGTCTGGTAGGAGAAAATTATAGGCTGTGTGCACTTGAAAAATCCTTGTTGTACCCATGCACAGTTCATTCAGGTAGGAAGATTTTATAGGTAGGAAAGTATTCCAGAACAGTGGAAATGTGATTTTATTAAGGGCTATTTATCTGCAACAACTTAACGACAGGTCCATGAATATAGTACGAGATATTTAACCAGTCCATGGCGCGAAAAAGGTTGGGGACGCTGCACTAGGACACCACTACCTCAGTGAGACCTTGCAAAGGATAAAGCTGTACATTTTGACTAGATGGATGAATGAGAAAAACAAGTAAACAAGCTGGTTGTATAATGTGCAGCTTCAAGTAAACAACCTAAACTCACTCACCTTTGTCTTTACTGCCTTAAAAAAGACAGAAACTACACTGGCTTTCTCTCATTTTTCCAGGTCAGCCGTTCAAGCTCGATCCAAAGACAGCCCACAAGAAACTCCGTCTTTCCAACGACTGCCTGACCATGGAGAAGGATGAGAGTTCCCTAAAGAAGAGCCACACCCCGGAACGTTTTAGTGGCACGGGCTCGTACGGAGCGGCTGGAAATGTCTTCATAGACAGTGGGTGTCACTACTGGGAGGTGCTGCTGGGAGCGTCCACATGGTAAGAACACCCCTCCTCAGGCCTGTGATGGAGTGGATTTGTGGAAAATGATGAAATACACACACGTTCAATTATTTTTAGTCCCAGGCACCAGACTGTCTCCACTCTCCTCAGCATGTGGCAGCTTTTTTCAGGTCACTGGGGGGAAAACTAGATCAATTCAATCCACTAATAAATTCCACTGTGTCTCCTGTCCCCGCAGGTATGCCATCGGCGTGGCCTACAAGTCAGCCCCAAAGAATGAATGGAGCGGGAAGAACTCGTCCTCGTGGGTCTTGTCGCGCTGCAACAACAACTTCATGGTGCGCCACGACGGCAAGGAGATGCTGGTGGAGGCGAGCCTGCAGCTGAGGCGGCTCGGCGTCCTACTAGACTATGACAGCAACTCGCTGTCCTTCTACGATGCCATGAACTCTCAGCACATTCACACCTTCGAGATCTCCTTCATCTTGCCCGTCGTACCCACTTTCATGATCTGGAACAAGTCGGTCATGATTCTCTCAGGGCTGCCCGTCCCTGACTTTGTGGACATCTTGAGCTCAGATCTTCAAGAGCAGCAGCAGCAGATGGGCCTGTGTCGACAGGAGTCGCCATATTTGAGCGGGATGAAGACCTGCCACTGAGGAAGGGCCGACGGTGGAGCAGCAGGAGTCCAGAAAGGTCCAGTGACAGGTTGACTGTGAGCTGAGTTGACCCAGAGTCCGTTGGAGTGGACTGGTTACTTTGTATTGATTTGAGAAGGTGATGGAGACATGCACCGTAGCCCTGATAGTTTGTAGACATCGGATGTCATCAGAATACAAAATAATGTCTCCTGACCAGACAACTGTCAGGAGATATAAATGGTTTCTGATGCTGATGGTGTCAGTGAGACAGAGTGCTTTGGTCCATAGTTGGACAGTGGACAGTCTCACAAGTTTGTTACAATTCTTGGTCTTCCATCGATCTGTTTTTCTTTCTTGACAACAGACACAGACGGAGGAAGAAATGTTTTTTTGGCAAAGTTTGAACAGTGACATAAATAAGTAACAGCAGAGGGCGCCGAAAAGAGTCAGAGAAACACAAAGAACTGGCTTTACGATTATTTGTACGTATCTTGCCGTAACACGTTAGGATTATTTGATGAGGAAAAATATTTTAATTTATTACTGAAGCATTACCTCAGTAACTAACAATGGCGCCACCATTTGACCAAGCATAACACGAACAATATCACTGTTCACGTTTTTTTTTTCGTCCTCAGTCATTGTCAGTTGTCCTGAGGCAGCAGCTTCCAACTGTCCAGAAGTCTTTCCCAGGTGATGACCTGGTCACAGGGGTTACAGTATATTTGCATTGTGTGACTACTGGACTTGTACAATAATAGAGATTTTATTGAAAACTAGAGGAGAGAGTGTTATTTATATGAGATGAAAAATGGTTTAATTTTATTATCAATGTCGACGTATCCATGCACTTTTGAATTAACACTTCCCTCCCTCTTACCCCCCCCCATGAGTGAGGGCTGGGGAGCCGTGGAGCTGGGACGTGATGAGAAGTTCCTCCTGGCACTACTGCTGTCCATGTCACCTTATATTAATGGCTTAAAAGATAAGATTCTGAGGATAATAGATATAACTTCTAAAAGTCAAAATGATCATTGAAAGCACTTTGCCATATGTTAGAAACATCTGCTCTAAAATGATCAGAAAAATGTCATTTTTTTTCCTCATTAATATTGTATAAATGTATTTTAAGTTGCGAAAAGGGACATGTTTTTATGATTCACCACTTTTTTGTCATTGCGTGTGTTGACTATTGTTCTATTGTATGATTGGTTTACACCAGGGGTCTCAAACTCAAATACGTTGAGGAGCCGCCACCCACACTATCATTTCACTGAAGGCCATCAGCTTTCAGTGTTCAATACAAGAACTATAGGATTTACAATAAAACGTGGAGAACAAATCTATAAAATATTATTAAAATTTCAACTTTCACATCAAGGTGGGGGCCACAAAATATCGTTCCACGTGCCGCAAATGGTCCACGGGCCGCGAGTTTGAGGCCCCTGGTTTACACACACACACACACACTCACAAACACACATCATGTTTTTTTGGTTCATGGTGGTCTTGTTGTGATTAATGCATGACACTTGTCAGCTTCACTCAGTTCATTCAGGAATTTCCACTGATTCTTTTTTTTACTGGAAGTTCATCACTGCTCCATTTGATCCTCAGCATTTTCTACTGGTTTGTTGTGTCACCTGGTACTGGGGCTCCACAGATGGCGTCCCTCTGGTTTGATCTTCAGGTGGTGATGACGATTCAGACAATCAAACGAATGACTTCCGTTGTTTATGCAGATCTACGAGGTCACACAACAGGAATACCAGAACAGCACTGTGATGAAATTGAGTTCAAAAGAAAAAAAAAAAAAGAGGAGGATGATCTCACTCCTCACGCCTGTTTCACTCCACGTACATTTTTATTCACTTTGCATATCACCCGTCGTGTCCTTGACGTTTAATGTCAGGAAACACTTAAACTGACTGAGAGGATGATTTGCTCCACTGAGAGTGAAAACAGACAAACTCTGCAAATATGCACAGTTTACAACCCCTGGTGGTGACCTTGGTCTCAGCGACGTTTCTCTCAAGAGCCAATTTCAGACACATGTCAAAATCCCAGTCGGTAAATATTATTATTATGTTTAATTTTTCAGTACAGATCAGGTAGATTGCCTCTGTGTCTGAAGCGACGGTGATATCAGTGCGGAGCCCGGAGTCGGGGCTGTTTTCCTGTCAGGATCGTTAATGAAAATATTTACCTGACTTTCATTCATCCGCCCATCCTGTTGAACGACGGTCAAAGGCTGAAAAATAAACCTGCTGATTTGTGATCTACTCTGACACGCGCAATTCATCTGCTCAAGTGTGCTTGGCTGGGTCACTGCATGATTACGTGACCTTGCTTCAGGTCCATAACTCTGCCTTTATATTCATGATGAGGTTTACTGTATAAAGTCAAGCCGTCTCCGTCTTTTCCCAGAAAACAGGACGCGGACGCGGCTCTTCGATGCCACACATATCCTATTGATTGGTTCTGTTTTATTTCATTGTTTGTTTTTTATGGATTTTTTTTTTTTCTGTTTTTTTTTTTTTGCCATTTTTTTCTCTCAGTCAATTTCCCTTAAAAATATACAGTGAATGATTTTCCCACCTACTTCTTGTACTGCAGTGAAATACTCTAGAAACCTCGCAATAGTTTCTCCTATTTACATTTTCGGTTTGTGTGACTTTGGTTTATTTTATTTTTTTTTTCCCGTCTGCTCACAAGAAACATGCTCCCCTCCTGTCGACACCTGGAACTGAAAAAACAGCACAAAAAAAGAGCGAGCTTTGGTTTCCTGCAAGACTTTTCTGTTAAAAGAGTAAAATCCTGATTTTATCCAGAGATAAATATAAAAAATTGGGGGATATATATATTATATATAAAGTTGTATAATACAAAATATCTACGAACCAATGTTATTTATGTGAATCCAAGTCCAAAATAAAAGTCTGATCCCAGCAGAGTTGTGAGGTGTCCTTGAGAATGTTTGTTCGTAATGAATTACCAAGTTGGATGAATGTTATCTTTGTTTTATCATTAAATATGACTGAAGCTGCTGCTTTTCTCATAGATGCTGTTAAAAAGTCAATGTTATTAAGAGAGTCTTGTGCTGAAAATGTCAAATTCCAAACAGTAACAGTCAATTATCTGACACGAGTTAACAAAAGGTTTCATCTTCCTCATGTCCTCCACAGGTGTTGGACAGAAACCATACCAGTAATTTCTGTTCTTCTCAACACGCACACTAACTGCAGGAGACGTGTGTTTAATATACATCTGTGTATGTGCACAACTAAATAAGATTATCACGTCATGTCTGCTCCAAGCTTTGGGAAGATAGACATCAGCTGTGGGGCTGTACACCTCCAACAACATTAGAATGAAACTCAATTTAGTTTTTATTTTGTATTCAACACATTTGAATGTAAATACAGCATAAAAGGTTGCATTCTTTCCTCATATAAAATTCAGATGAATATACAGATGCTTCTCCACACCAACAGGGGGCTCCCATTCTCTGGCTTTGGTTATTTATTTTTATATTTAAGTAAATATTAGCCAATATGATTACACTGAGAAAAAAACTTTTGTATTTAACCCATCACCAAAGTGGACAGTGGGCAGCCTTGAGCCGCCTGGGAGTGGTCAGTGGGGACGGTGCCATGTTTAATGGACCTCAGTGGTAACCTGGCAAATGTTGGATTCAAACCTGGAACCCTCCGGACCAAAGTCCAGTTCCTTAACCACTAGGCCACCACTGCCCCATCAGTGTTTACGTCTGTGTAGAACTGTGAGTTTGAGACAAAGGACAAAGTCAGCCCCGTCCTTACAGGTGTCTGTAGTATTAGTCGTGTACACAGCAGATGATGAAGCTGTAAAACTGTAGGATATTACAGCTTCAGTTTGTTTTTACTCCAGGAGGAAAAGAAAAAAAACTCTGATTACTTTTCTAACTGTTAAATAATGAGGACTTCCTGTGCGGCTCATTACATCATTTGTCACCTAAAGTGTGACATGCAATTATTCTGTAGTTAACTCTAACAGAAAAGTCATGGTGGCATTTCACCAGTTTATATTGACTACAGAGTCATATTAAAATAAATCCTGTAAATGAAGTATTCATGTACTATAAGCAGCAGTAGCTGTGGGTCAAATCATGTCATCTGTGGAAGCAGGAACACATTTCTAGAGTCACCTCATTGGTCTCTGGAGGTTTAATTAAATCAAAGTCAATGTGAATTTGCTCTACGACTAAAAACAGCTTCATTATGTCTGGGAAATACGCCAAGGTCACATGACTACCCTCATGCCCCCCGCCCCGTCCCCTACCCCCCAGTGTCCCAGAGGACAATAAAAGACAAATGTATGTCGTATCACCTGTAGGAAATACATCATCGTCCAGCTCTGGCCCTGCCTCCCCTGGTTGGTCACCACTAACATTGTTGTAACAGGTTGTTTCATAATGAAATCTGTATTTGGACGCGATGTGATACATAAGAAAAAGAACATTTGAGAACCGTGAGGAGTTTGTTCTTACAGAGAGTCTTAAAGTATCGTCAGAATAAATAAATGTATAATGGATTGATAAAAAGTACGCATTGTTACAAAAACAAAGCTAAAAGTCCACATGTGGTCCAGGAGCCAGAGGTTGCAGATACAGTACCTGTTTTAGTGTTTGATTGACTGTAGCTCCTCAGTCATCCAGGTCAGTAAATCCAAACATAGTTACTCCGAGGGCAGCTGGACACAGTAGGTTTCTTGAAGATGTTTTACCTCTTCATCCAAGGGTCTTCTTCAGTAAGTGACTACAGAGGAGTTCTGGTATTTAACCTCAAAGAGGCTGCAAACCAGTGAAAGAAGGTCATTGCATTGTATTCCAGGTGAGTGTAAAGTGACAAGTCTAGAGGTGTTAATGAGGAGTAGTATTGGTATTGGTATTGGTATTGGTATTCAAACAGCCATAATATCTACCTACCCATTCTTTTAAAGGTGTTAGATAGATATTACAGATGTTTAACATCTATAAAAAAAACATGCTACTGCCATTAAAACAGAGGGTAGGAAAACATTATAGGTAGGAAAAAGCTTCAGATTTGGCTATACATTCTTACTACCGGTAGGAAGGTATTGGTATTCTCACATCATTGAGAGGAGCAACGGAGCAACAGACAGTTTTTGCCACCTCAGGTCATAATATCCGTGGGCCAAAAACTGTTACCAGTCAAATAATTATTCTATTATCACAAGGACTTGTCTTTTTATTAATATACAGTATATACATTTTGATTTTGTTTTCTAAATGATTATATAAACAACGCTTTAATTGCTTAAAATGACTAAATAAGCGCAGCCTTGTCCCACTGCCAGGAGAACCACTAGTCCATTTCCAGAGTGTTTAGCTTTAAAGCAGTCGCTCCGGCCTCATTAATAACCTAATTAATTGTGCAAACAGTTATTGACAAGGCAATACGCTGATGTCAAGAACCAGGAAAAAAAAACCCTCTCAGAGAAACACTCTCCCTGCAGTTCTGTCGATGTTTCCAGGCCAACACTGAGCGCGTCATTACTATTCACAGTATTATTTTCCACCGTCTTCAGCGGCTGGAACTGTCATCCACAGCACAGGGCCTGTCAGCCATGTGTCACTGCGGCTCAGGTCTGTCAGAACTTTGGCGCACAGCTGGACATAATGAAGTGCGTCCTACCCCCAGCCCCTGACCTGCTCACCGGCGCACACCTCCACCAGCTGCACCCACCTGAGCAGAATGGAGCTGCTTCCAAATAAGCCCTGTTGCCATCTGCTGCAGAGAGGAAGTGACACTTTGTTCAAATCTGGTTGGATTATGGGCTGATCTGCCTCCAAATGGGTTTGATTGTTGCGTCTGTCCATTTAACCTTGACATGAGGGACATTTCTCAGACTTAACTCCCCTTTTTTCCTGTCTTTCTGCTGAGTTCAAGAAGCATAAAATGAAAAAACAGAATCACGCAATCCACACCGTCAATCTACGATATGGGACGAAGAAAAGTGACAAAAACTAGTCCTTGCACTGAGGAAGACGAGGTTAGACTTTACTATTCCTCTAAGTGGGGATGTATTGGACCCCGGTGAAGCAGGGACCGAGGGCTTAGGCCCCTGCCTGCGGCTTGATAGAATAGAGCTGTGAACCCTGGGAAATTAGGATCTAAGCAGACACTAGATCACCCAGCCGCCTGGCCCTGTCTCTATCAGAGTATCTCACACCTGCAGACACCAACCAGCTCCAACACACAGTCGATATCTGGATTAATCTGCGAGGTGAAATCAATCAACCACTCGGTGGCGTCTCACTCAGCCCCGGTGGATCAGCGGTCCTGCAGGAAGACAGCGATATGTCTTGCTGTGTTAGTGACACCAATCCGTGAAGCCCCGTCCTTTTCTGCGGAGGAGCTTCAGTTGACGGAGGTGTTGTTATCGTGGCAACGACATTCAACAATTTAAGGGTAAAAATAAAAAGGTTTTAGGTCCAAAATATTTACACACAAATAGACAAGGCTGGAAAAACAAAATGGGCCAAAGCGGCTGCAGCTTCAGGCCTCACCACCAGTGGGGGACCTCAGGCTGCTGATGTTGAGGGACTAGAATTAAGGGAAGTAATCTTCATCTTCTTCTGCTTGTTTGATGCCAGGTCGCAGGGGGAACTGGCTCCACCTAAATCACAATGCACCATATTGTGAGCCTTCCTGTGGGTGGTGAGTCCACAAGAAGCTATGTGGGTTGGGACGATGCTAAGCTCAGAGCACCTCAGTGGGAACCCGGCAGTTGATGGATTCAAACCTGAAGACCTGTGGAGTGAAGACCGCTTCCTTAACCACTAGGCTACCGCTGCCAACAGAAGTAATCTTTTCATATTAATTTATTCCTACGCATATTAACTACTCTCCTTTAAAGGTGTAAAACACCTAAAACTATTCTACCACCCTTATTAGAGGGTAGGAAAACATTATGGGTAAAAAAAACTTCAGATATAGCTATACATTCTTGCTACAGGTAGGAAAACATTATGGGTAGGAAAAAAACTTCAACTATGGCTATACATTCTTGTTTTTCAACAAGAAAACATTATGGGTAGGAAAAAACTTCAGATACGGCAGTACATTCTTTCTACGGGTAGGAAACATTATGGGTAGGAAAAAACTTCAGAACAACAGCCCCCACGTTTAA
The DNA here is from genome assembly GCA_016785265.1 of Paraplagusia blochii. Lineage (NCBI taxonomy): Eukaryota > Metazoa > Chordata > Actinopteri > Pleuronectiformes > Cynoglossidae > Paraplagusia > Paraplagusia blochii. The sequence continues at coordinate 62,707 of JAFBJS010034180.1, forward strand.
AATGGATGCACAGTCAAGATGTAAAAAACATTTTGGCTTCTGTCAGTGCACCTGCTGGTCTAGGGACACGATATGAAAGGCTTCGTCCTGATAATAAGGTTCAGGCTAATCCGACCCTGCAAATCGACAACAAGCTTCTATTGAAACCGTTAGCATTCTCAACATTACACAAAAGCTACTCCTTTAAAATTAATATGAGCTAAAATAGTTCTTTGTACTAGTTCAATTTTTAATTTGTTACATGTATTTCAAAAAAGATGTGATAAATTATGTCTACCTCAAAGTTATTCTGACCTTTCTGACCAATGCTGGACGTTTTTTTTAGATCGTTAAAACATGAGGAGACACCAGGGGAATGGACTGTGTGTTCACAGCATCAAGTTTTTGTTTGTAAATCTGTTGTACTGTAGGGATCTGAGGGAGTTTACACTGAGTCTGTGTGTTTAAGAGTGTCAAACAGTGTCTTAGACTAAGATGTTCTCACATGATCCTCATCACGATCACGTGGTAGGAGTCAACAGTTCCTGGAATTTTATCATTCCGAGGAGAAACAGACAAACATGAATAAACATGACACGAACCAACTTAATATTGACCTGAAGATTAGACGGTGTTTTTTCCATAATTTTTCTTTAATCATCACTTTGATCGACAAGTTGAGTTGGTGTCAAGCAACTAAATGAATAAAAATCCTCTTTAACATTCCACATAAATCTTTTATTTAAAGTGTATTTTTATTTGAGTTTCTCTCAAACACCTCATTAATTCTATTAACTGCAGTAGAATTGTGACAAAAGGCTTTTTTTTAAAATAATCCCAAGCTCATTCTTCATTTATGGCCCATTTGTAATACTCACGCGTACACACAGCCCTGTAGAGGGCAGTAATGCAACTGTTCCAGGGCAATCAGTAAAAAACACACGCTGCAGTAATATGAAATAAATGTAATATTTACTCTTGATACGTGATACTACTTTTTTTTACTCTAATGTGGATTTTTGGGAGGATAATCTTGTCCTTTAATGTCCTTTCAGACAAAGGTTTTTTATGATTTTTTTTTTTTTTGTCCTTATCCATTTTTCTGAATGGAAACTGTGCTTCAATCTGAGTTGGTAAAGTGATGCAGGCGTCAGCTCCCCATTCTTTAACAGCTCTGTCTCGCAGCCCCGTCCCTCTGTAGCCCTTATGAGTGACCCACGCTCGCAGTCAGTCTTCTGCATCGCTTTTGACCGAGCTGTCCTGAAGATTGAATGCCTCTATTTGGGTGAAACAATGGAGAGAGAGATCTGGTTAAGCCACTGGAAAGTGTGTCTCAATGGATCTCTTCATCATTCCTTACAGCCAATTTCACAGGTTAATGGGTTAAGAAAATAGACCCCGGACTTTAGCGAGGAGTTGGAGGTGTAAGAGTGTACTGTATTTTTAGGATTTCATTGAGAAATAAATGGTGACGTCTGTGTACTTGCAAAGTGTACTTTATTTAGCCCTGCTGTCAATTCTGGGTGATTTATGGCTGGAGTTACTGCAGCACAGAAGACAAACTGAAATAAACCTGAGGATTTGATACCGTGATGATACTTGATCACCACATGGATTAGATGATTAGGAATGAAAACAGCTAAATGCTGATTTTCATGCAAATGGAAAGTTTATTGTGGGGGAAAAAAACTATGTGTGGATTAAAGACACTTCCAATGGACAGAAGACAGAAGACAGAGCTGGGGGTGGAGGAGTTAAAGATGCTGAGATTCTCTTTAGGAGAGACAAGGATGGACAGGATCAGGAATGAGG
>JAFBJS010034180.1:67380-125152 GCA_016785265.1 Paraplagusia blochii
GAGCAGTGTTTACCAGAAGATTTAGGAGGCCACAAAATATCGTTCCACAGTCCACAAATGGTCCACAAGCCCTATTTTGAGACCCTAATATTAACCATAATTGGTAACGTAATCATTGGGGATTTGCAATTGGTCTTTAGTCACAGAAATCCTGTGTTTAACTCTACTTTCCTGAAGAAGTTTCACCTACAGCAGTAGCTTTTGAACTAAAGTCCCAGCTCATTATTTCAATGTCTGGTGGTTTACATCATATTTCAGTATGAATTTCATCACCTCCTTTACAGTTTTTTTTTTTTTTTTTTTTTTTTTGTTTTTTTTTTTTAGCATTTTATCCCAATTGTAAATTGTCATTTTCAACTACGACGCTAAATTAGGTATAAACTAACACGGAGTCGAACGCCACTCCCTCTGGATTTCTGCTGGTTGTTTGTTTTTATTTTTAACAAGATGCAAATGAGTTTACTCTCCTGCAGACACTGGAGTTCAGCGATGCAAATACCTGCAGTGAATTGAAACTTATTTAATATGGGTGAATATAAAAAAACGTATCTTTAAAATCACACAGCTGCTCTGAAGTAAAGGAGCCTCCTGTGTATATGTGTATATGTACTGACTATATGCATATTGGGCCAGAAATATTTGGACAGTGACATCATCACGATCTGGGCTCCACATGTTCCCACATTGGAATTGAAATGAAACAACTACAATGCAATTAAAACAGCAGACTTCAAGGTCTTATTTAAGGGGTTGGACAAAAATGGACATCACCAAAACATTAGGTTTTATACATTGTGATGCTTTGCCAGGTCATTTCTGCAGCTGTCTTCAGTTGGTGCTTCTTGGAGGTCTCTTGGTTTCTGCCTCTAAGTTTTGAGTAGAATCCAAACTCGCATAGGTTGAGACATCTTGATCTACTAGTAGATCTCCAAGGGAGTGCTGGTAGATCCAGGCTCATACCACCACAATGTCTCCACTTCTGTTTTACAGAAGATGTGCTCTGGACCATGAGCTGTTTCAATTCTTCTTCAAACCTTCTTCTCATCTTCCTGGTTCCAGTGGATCTCTGTCTCTGTCTGACCTTCTGAGGTCTTTTTTTTTCTTGGCCTTCCTGTTGTATTCTTCGTATTTACTCTCATACAGCTACTTCATGGAGACTGTTCTTCACTTTGGTTTTGTCTTCACCACAAAAATGATTCCACAATCATCCACCATTGTCTTCAGAGGACATTCAGGCATTTTTAATGTCGCAATCTCACCAGGGCACTCTTTTCTTTTCCTTGGCATTCACCAAACTGTTGATTTTTGCAATTCCTAACATCTCTGGTATCTACACCTGCACAGAGAGCTCCTTGGACCAGATGTCTTCACAGAAACTCTTCCAAATGCAAACACCACATTAAGAATAAACTCCATTTCCCATTTTAACTGTTAGATTGATGAAGGTTAATGAAGGACGAGCACATCCTGCCTTGTTATTTATTTTTTGCTGCCTCCAAAGTCAGTCAATCCAGTTACTTTTGGTAAGTGCTACGTATTAAAGAGCTGAGGCAAATATATTGTTACGTAACGTCATTTTATTTAATACTGTTTATTAAACTGTCCTAACATTGCTCATGTGGTAACCACGTATGTCCTTTGAGACACAGTGACTTTATCATTGACGAACTGTGATTTAATGCTGTGTTATGTGCTGTTTCTTATGTCATAAAAAAGCCATAAACACCTTTTTATGGCATCCTGTGCAATTAGGGTTTATCTCAACAAAGGTCAAACTGATCCAGACAAACCCTGCAGCGATGTTGCGGCAGCGTGCGCCGGCTTTTATGTGCCTGGAGCTGGGTTGTAGATTAAAAGGATATCTTCAGAAGCACCGAGTGAGTTTATCACCTGGACAGTCAAATGCTCATGAAACAACTGCTGTACCTAACACAGAATTTTCTATTTACCCCGTTTGCTATGATGTTTTCCACAGACTTTATTTTCCTCCGTTGTATTGGGAGGAGGCTGTGAAGTTGTAAAAAATGCAGTACACACTACAAAGTACATTCATCATAAGCTGACGCACAAACCCACATCGGTTGAACAGTGATATTTGCTGGAGCCAACACATGCACACAGCTGCTCTCCTTAACTTTGATAGATTAGAAAAAAAAGCTGCATCTTAAACCCTGTTTGAACCTGGAGATTGTGCCAACACTGTGTGGAATACGGATTTATTGTTGTTTCATGATATTTTTGTCTCTCTTTCAATTATCAGCGTTCATTTCTGTTATTTTATCTCACCGTCGCTATTTTTGATTTACAGAAAACAGTCATCAGCCTTGAGGAGCCACAGATGGGATTAGATGCTTGAACTGTCAGGGTTAGAAGGATGCTGGGTAATAGGGATGTTGAAGCTTGAAGGGGTGGGCGGGAGACAGAGTCACCTCGGGGGTATTGATCCCTGAACTGAGGGCAAAAATAAAAAATAATAACCAAGGTTTTCTGATTTATTCTGCTCTGCAGGCTGACTGTCTGACTCACTGAGCTGCTGTCCCCGTCCGCGGCCTGCAGGTGTCAGCTGAAGCATGAGGAAAGTCTCAGTCCTGTCCTGTTAGGCAGGAGAGGCAGCCGCCAAACAGTCTGAAAGTAGGGAACAGCTTTTTAAATGTCAGACCTTCATGTCCTGACTCTGCCTTTCCACCTGGAGTGAAACATGAAAAGGTTACGTTGAAATATCACTGGTTTCGGAAACCGCTGAATGGGCTTGTCGTCCATAACAAAATTATTTGCTATTATTATTGTCTAAGTAGGTTCTAACAGGAAGAAATTGAATTATATATTTATCCATGTTTGCTGCAATTTTCTTTGATTCCTTGATTTGATGATGAAGACTAACATTATCAAACCTCCTAGTTTCTACTGGGAATCAAACCCAAACTCCTAAAAACTCCTAAACTCCTACATGGTACCTCTGCGGGAAAAACTTTTCAGATCAATGTCTGAGTGCATCAGTGGATCCAGTGCTGCCATCTAGTGACTTAAACTTTAATACACAGCTGTTTATCCCAAAAAAGATTTTAGCGTCCACATCATTTGGCCAAACCTGATTGACCAAACACGCATGTCCTACTTTAGGCATGTGTGCAGTGAGTATTCCAGTGTCTCGTAGTAAAGTTAGAAACAGTGAGTCTTCATTTCACCTTTCTGTTTCCAAGTCTGTAACTGCAGTATTTTGGAAGTGGCAGAAAATACCAAATAGTTATAAAACCAGCAACTCAGACGCCTGTTGGGAGAAAATATGATTAAATATTGCATTGGAATAAATCATGGAAAATTTAATACGTGTGTATAAAAGAAATTGATTTTCACATTAAAGTAGAGATTGCTTGTGGTTCCCTGCTGGTCCCAAAGTGGAAAATCAATCAAATTCTTCACCTCGACATTTTATGAGAAGTACAAGCTCTTTGAGTTGGTTGTCAAATTTATGTAGTACCTTTTAGATTTGTGATTTAAACTCTCATGTACGTCTGAAATTCCTCATATGTCCTGACATGAATGGCATCATATTCCCAATGATTCCCAACAATTTAGCAGTACAAATGTACAAGTCCTCATATTTATATAGTGCGTACTAATGGGAAATTATTACAGATTTCACTTATTTGCTATAAAAGGACACATTAACTTCTCTTCCAAATATTTTTTTCACGGTCAATGGGTTAGTGAGATCCAAAAATGAAATATTTTACCAACAGCTACCAGGAGATGTTTGAGAAACACTATATATGTGTGTGTTTCTTCAATTCCTGTTGGTATATCAGAGGAGTATTCAACTAAACAGGCAGAAGTTCCACACAGAGAATCAAAACTACTATAATCCACCATATCTGACTGTTTTGTTTGTTGACGTGTCATGTGACTTTTCATAGTTTTTAATGTTGTAACATTGAAACACTATACATGAATGTGTTCTGTCAATTCCTGTTGGTATATCAGAGTAGTGTTCCACTAAACAGTTCCACACAGAAAATCAAAACTACTAAAATCTACCATTTCTGTCTGACTTTTGTTTGTTGATGTGCCAATTTCAATTAATCACAATTAATGTCTTATTTCAAATCTCTGTGTATATTATGTATTATAGTCTTTGATATCAATAACAGCATCATTTGACTAATCTGCAGACAGATCAGATGAGGACATGAGCAGGTTTTGCATAAAGGCTCTGCACCTGAGGAGTTTCACCATTTTTATTGGAAACTCTATAGACGACAGAGGAGGATTTGCGTTCATTTATTCATTTTACCTCAGCAGAAGTTCTTTGTTAGAACCATCACTTTTCCCCATAGAGATTGATGCAGATGGTGATTGTTTGCATCTGAAATCAATAACAGTTAAAACACCATATCGTGTCATCTGACAGCAGTGTAGCACAGAAACAACACACCCAACCCGCAGATAAGCACCTCAAGGTCTCCTTCATGTGTGAGCGACTGCAGAAATTATGTGCTGATGACACCTAAATAGATGGTGTAATTACTTTTGCCCTGCTGCCAGTGGCCTGTAACACCAACTCCCAGGTCCGGGGCCACGTTATTTACTAACCCAAGATTTTGTGTGTGTGTTTAGTCAGGACTTGATGGAGTAGAAGTTTATGAGTTGTGTATTTTTTCCTGTTGGTCAAGTTTCCTCGTCAGCTTTCCTGCCAACACGCACGCAGTGCACTACATCACGACGAAAGGGACGACCCTGAGAGAGTTTAGGTGATGAGGTCCCTTTGGTCAGAATGCAACTTGTTCTAAAAGCCACATCACCAAAAAATGATTGTATTTTCTGCAGAAACATTCACTGACTGCAGCAGTGTTTACAAACAGAAACGTTTCTACTTCTACCAGACTAGAAGGCTGCAGCACGGGATCAGGTATTTGAACAGAAGGTGTTGTTCAGTGGGTGGATGATGATGGTGATGACCCTCTGCTCTAGACAGATGATGGTGATACTCAAAAATACATGAATGTACTTAGATGTAAAGTTTGTGCTTGAAATAGTAGCTTTTGTTGTTTGGTAGATTTCAAGCTCAACAACAACAACAACAAAACAAATATATAAAATACTCACTCTGCTGATATGTGTCACAATATCAGCAGCTGCCCTTGTTCCTATAGTGTGATTGGATTGAATGATTCCTTACGGTCAACAGTTGATTCCAGTGTCTATGTGGACGTTAACTTCCTCTAATAAAGGCCATTTATCCTTGGAGGTTAATTTAAGGTTAGTTAAAGCAATGGTTAATTCCTATAAATGTCCAAACCTTGAAACTCCCAAGTTTATCTAGTCCTTCCTCTGGTTGGGAGTAATATTGATAACAAACTGGTGTCAGACAATTTGACTCTTATAGCCTGGAGTTTTATTACAGTGTGAGACTCCATGGTCAAATCGATGACTAACCTCGTTTGCTTGAAGTAAATTTTACTCTGGCTGCCTCCCTGTGGACCAGGCAGGTGGTTCCAACACTAAAACATCGAGCAAGCGTGTGTTTCTGACACCGGGGCTACACACTGGGGTATTAATTTTGGGAAGAGTAATAAGTTAGCCCTGAAATATTGGGAAAAAAGTGGGATAGGGCTCCTTTTCAGAGAGTATAGACGCAGAAGCCACAATTTGGAGCACACTGACTCCCACAGTTCTGAAATGTGTACTGACCAATAGGAGTGGTTGATAATAAGAGTTAAAAATGGAATGGAAAATTTTTTAGAGCAGCTCCTAAAGTTTTTCATTATTGTATTCACTTTATTGCAGTCCATACATTATGTCCTATTCGGCATATGCTGCGGCCTTTTACATGCTAATACTAAAAAATAAAAGAAAGAAAGTTATGTTAAAAAAATTGGTATTCCAGTGCTGATTGTAAAACCTAAAAAGTTTCTGAGATTCTTTTTTATCAAGTCCTTGGGAAATATTACTGCAGGAAGAAGAAGTATTTTCTGTTTCTATCTACATTCAGTTTCCACAGACTTCTGGGTTCTTCTGTTTCTGAGGAATCTTGTTAGGTGAGAGTGTAGTGTTATTATCGTGGGTTCAATGTTTGTCATCTAACTTAAAAAGTGCGAAATACACTTTATGTCAAACTCAGGATTTGGACCCCGGGCCTACTGCTTGTGATCTGGACCCAGGATCTCGCCTTATGGGACATAGTGGACTTGAGTGGGCTATTTCCTCCTTTTATTGCATATTTTATTGCATATTGTTGAATTTATATATGTTTTATGTATGGTTGTTTTGTAAAGTGCCCTGAGATAACAGTTGTTATGGTTTGGCACTTGTTGAAGTTAAACTTCTTGTGGGCTCACCACTCACAGGAAGGCTCACAATGTGATGCAATGTGAATTGAAGATAAATGCATGAATGAATTTGCTTGCCAGTTTATAGCCATTCTATAGTGACAGGACTAGTAATATTTGCAGTGTATGCTCTATGTCTGTGTTCCCCAACCTTTTTGTGTCATGGACCAGTTGTGTTGTGGCAGATAAATACCACTTATTAAAAGTAAAATTCTGAAATATTTTGCAACCTATAAAATCTTCCTACCAAAATTAACTGTGCATGCATTTCTCAAGTGCACACAGCCTATAATTTTCTGCTACCAGACCAGTATACAATATTAGAATCTTGTATCAATGACTCTGTGTCATTTTGAGTTTATTGTTGTTTTCCCTGAGAAAATAGTTCCTAGAATCCTAGTCATTCTATTGATCAGTTCTTTCGTTGATATGGGTATGGATCAAGTGGAAGTAATAGACAGATGGGGCCAAAAGGAAACATCATTTCTCTGCGGCCCGGCACCCCAGACTGGTACCGGTCCCCGATTGGGGACCACTGCTCTGTTATAGCACATGCTAGATGTAACTTTTCATGTACTGTATATATAATATTCAGCTATTGTTGTTCCAGATTTCGGGTTTATGCAAAAGTTGATTTCTATATAAAAAAAAATCATTAAATATCCAAAGAGAAGACATGCGCCATTGCCATCCATTTTGACATCGCCACTGTATGTATGATGCCACTCCATCAGAGAAAACTTAACCACAACATGAATATTTTTGGATTGTAGTTGGTAGTTTAAGGTTTTACTTAATACATAGATACTAACCATGTAGCTATTTATTTTCCAAAATAGCTACAGATGATTAGAGATTAGATTATAAACAATATGATACTGTAACAGACTTGTCCTGTCTGTGATGATGATGAGCAGCCAAGTTCTGCCCTGGGTGTGTGGGGAGCTGTGTTGCACAGACTGAGAAGAGTGACCTCGAACACTTCTGAAAAGTTGGAAGACAGTTTCAGGTCATAGATTGTAGACACACAGGAGAATGTGGTTTAACTGTTGGTCTTCTGAACAGTGATGCATCAGCCAGAGGGACTGAGTTGGATACATGGTGTCAGAGCTGGATGGATGGATGGCGACCATCCTGTACGTAGTCTGCCCATACACACATAGATATATGTGGAAGCAACGCAGTGCACGTAATGTACATTTCATAATTTAAAAGTAAAGCACGGGTAGTGAAATCAATCAATAAATAAAAAGATTTTTCCATACCAGACGATCAACCATCTGCACTTTAACCCAACTAATGTGCAATAATTATTTTCACTAGACTCAAGCGAATGTATTTTTCCTTTTCAAACATACATCTAAAGCAAACTGTTTTTCTTTACAGATTAACTTGAGTCTCGTTCTCTTTGCAGAGTCTGTTAATAAAATGCAAAAGGATTCCACTTTATCCCAGTGGATGCCACTAGGTTTTAGAGCACAGCACACAAAACAACACAAGCTGCCACCACATGAAAGGGCTGTTGAATAATCATAAGGGTTGAGTCGAGTTGTTATCACAGGAACTCGCGTTATGTACGAAATGTAAAGCAAACGCAGGTGTGTTTTCCACTTCTTCTAGATCTGGGTGTATGCATGTCTATCCTTGAATAAAAAAGGACATTTTCACTTGTTTTTCAACCGAAACCCTCTTTCAATCAAGACAACAAAACATTTTCATTATATGACCTGTGTGGATTTAGTAGATTCTAATGATTGAACCCTGATTTCTTAAAAGAACAACGACCTATATTTATGTGTTTATAATCTCACGGCAAAAACATTGCCATTTTTAGTTGAGGGTTTTTAAATACCATTCAATTCCTGCAGAGGGTGCTATATTCACTGGTTTAAATACCGGTGTTGATAGTTTACTCGCACTGGTAAAACATTGGTATTTTTAGTTTATGTACTACTTTTACATGACATGAACTTCATGACATTGTACTTTAGGACAATGTCCTCTGAAATGACACAAAATGAACCTGGATACCCATCTGTGCAGAAGGGTTAACCCACAGCAGGACAGGCCAAGCTTATTTATTCCTAGATAGAGACTTACTACAACATTCTCATACTCATACTTCAAATACTCCTAATGTGTATTTCCATGAAAAATAAAGCTTTCAATGTCCTCTGAGAACAAATGCCACATCAGGACAAACATTAGAATCAGACCTAATTTTCACTCTATAAAATTAGAAGGAAACATTTTCACTAATGTTGACACCACTGTGTGTCTTTGGTTGTTATATCAGCTGGGTCAAAGAAATTGAAGATTATTCATGCTTTGGGATGAACAAACCTGTAGTTAAAAAGTAAATTCAGGATAGAGTGACTGCTGACGGCCAGTATTATGTCAGTCCTGATAGACTTTTGTCCCATTAAGCAGGACATTTCATTCAGGTCCATTCTACATTAATTTCTGATCTTTCTCGTCTCTTTACTACAAAACAACACTTGCTCTCTCATTAATATCCGTCTGCATCACGTAGCTACAAAACAACTGTTATACAATAGCGATTTTGTGGTCATTTACTGACATCTAATGGACAATAGGGGTTATCTTCGTATTTATTATTATTATTAAAACTTTACAGATGTGTTTGATCAAAAGAAAATACCTGTCGTGGTATTTTACACACTGAAAATCCAATGTAAAACTCTAAAATTCTCAGAAATCCACTGTCAGTTTATTATGTCCTTGTGGTTGAACTGAACTTTGAACACGGTGATGATATTGGAACAGAACATACAAACACCGGAGCTCCAGTTTAGAAATCCTAAATAAATCCCAACAAGTCCAATCACAGGACATTCAACACTTTACACAGTTTTAATAAAACTCTAAATATTTTAGAGTGAGGGTTTTTCTTATGGATACATTTTGGTCTAATGTGATATTAATTATGTAATTATGTAATGTTATTCATTATGTGCCAGAACACTAACAAACAAGTCTATATTGTATGTATTTTTAGGACTTTGACATGAACTTTTATCCCTTGTGTAATATTATATATATGAAAATATATGTATATAGTGTGTGTGTGTGTGTGAGAGAGAGAGAGAGAGAGAAATATATTTTTTATTATTATTGATTTTTATCAATACACTACTGTTCAAATTGGGGTCACTTTATTTTGAAAGAGAAATAAATGGGTTTTGGTGCAATATGTCAATATCTTCTAGAGACGTTCACAGCAGTGTTCTAATGGTCAACAGTCTTGCTGTAAATGCAACAAAAAGGAGGACACTTTGATGACAGAAAAGTTTGAAGGACAACTTTATTATTTCAAATAGAAATCCTTATTTCTAACCTTGCCAATGCCTTGTCTATATTTTTTTCCCGTGGTGGTCAAATGTAGAAAAGTGTATTTAAGGTGACTTTTCATGTAAAGTGAATAAAGTAAAGAAATAACATACGGTATATTTATACTGAACTTTACATTTCTTGTGGTTTCATTTAGTAAATTTCATTTTACTATTTTTTTTTAAAGCACAATGTATTTTCCATTGTTTTGAAAGGTTTATCCATGACTAGAAAAAATGTTGTGAAGGGTGTAATAATTAAAATTTAAGTGTTTTACGCCTCTGGTAACACTGCGTCGGTTGTAGAAAAAGTCGCAAAACTTTTTGTTACGTAATCATTCTCCCTCATGAACAAAAAGTTGCCTCAGGCAAAAAGAACAGGCCTAGCCACCTGAAGTTTGTAGCCATTGGTGCTTCACCCGGAAACTGAGCTCCAAAAAGTTGTTTTGTCTTTCAAAATAAAACCCATAGCGTCCCTCCCTTATGTAAACCTTCGCAACGCTGAATCATCTTTACACGGGAAAGGACCTTATTTTCTTTCTTTTAAACGCGCCAGCGGATGTAGATCGGCATAACAGGTTTATATACATGAGAAGTATTTTTGTGTATTTGACTTCCATGAAACAGACATTGACACGGTAAGTATATATAATTTGTTGGTCTGTGAGTTCACAGAAGAACAATTTAAATTGTTTCCTGTAAATCAAACAAAAAATGCAAAAGTAGCCTCTGTTTTGTGGTTATATACGTTTTATCAATGTAAACATAGTTGCGTGCTTTTTAATGACGTATTAATAGCACAGTTGCCCCAGATGTTCCAACGGGCCACATCCGGGCCTGTGGCTATCTCTGTCACCTCCCCGACGAGCCAAAAGTAAACCATATTATATTACCATGTCGTTAAAGTAAATTAATACTATATTAAACTAGTCCAAATAAGCTGTAACAACGGTGCCTATCACACTAAGATACTTACTGTATGCAAAGGATTTTATAGTAATATTCGTCAAAATTGCAAAAAAAGATAGAATGAGTCTCGGAAGGGAACAATATTTTGTGCGAAGTGTGACAAAGTATGTTTGGTCGACTCTAAATTAAGGCCTGGGGGCCGGATGTGGCCCATTTGGTGTTTTAATCAGGCCCAGCAAACGTCCGAATTATACTTTTAATTTATATTATAAATATCCTACTACCTTTCCTCTCTAAAGCCAGCATTTCCGCAATAGATAGTTTTGAAGAGGCTGAAAGCATTTTGCCGTAATTCAATACTTTACTCATCATGTACCTTAGTTCACAGAAATAGTCAATCTTTCTTAATCTGATCTGGTCTGTGGTGTTTTTTGTGATGCGGCCTGTGGCCCGCCAGTCAAAATAATTGCCCGGCCTGCTGTAGCCACTTGTTTTTCCTTTGAATTTATGGTATATACACATGTTATATTTTTGCACACACTGATGGTGAATTAAATAATGTCTGAATGCTAAAAATGTCTGCTTGAATTTTATGTTTGTTTATGCATGTTAAAAAATCCATCCTCTGTCACAAACAACAGCAGATGTAAAACACATACATCTGTGAATCTTTACCTTATATTACAGTTTTTTATAGCAAAAAAGAATTAGGATTTTGATATATCTGAATTAGTGATCCCAGGAATTTATAGAAACTTTCCATTGAAGCTGCAGAATTTTGGAAATATTTCCAAAACATAATGTTAACAATTTGGTTTAGCAAGCATTTTTGTAAAATAATACAATTAAAAACCATGACCTTTTAACAGATTTATTTGAGCCTGTGTGCACGTGTAGGGTCATGTCCTCGAAAGCACAGCAGATTGCAGTGCTTTGTGAATGCAATTGAGGAGTGTATTTGCAATATAACTGGTTGTTTTAGCCCAAATTTTGCTGCAATATATTTTTTTTCCAACTATATTTGTGTTTCCAGTTGAGGGCCAACCTCAAATAATCCCATGGAAAGTTTCCTGAACTTCCCTGAATTTTACCACCGTAATAATTCCTAAGGTTATGACTGTCCGTTTTAGACCACAGTGCCACAAGGAAAAATGTATTTCCACCTTGAAAAAAGTTTATCTTACATTCAATAATCCACTAAACTAACTTATTCATCCCATAGTTAACACATTTGTCCACTAAAGCCACATCTACACTAGTCTCCTCATGAGAGTGGGGATTTTGTTTATATTTGAACTTTGATGTTGATATATCCTTAGTTTTCATCACTGAATTTTTTCATTCATTCTTTGTTGATTAATGGACATTGATTGTGAAACACTGTAAAACAATAGCTGCTTTTTGTTTGTTTGTTTTGTTAATGTTGCAACATTATTTCCTGGTGTTTTTTTGGTCATTTTTTTAGGAGTTTCCTTTAAAAAAGATTGTGGCTCATTTGTTAGTCTGGGCATGTGTTATTTCCAGGTGGTTAAGTCTGTGATGACTAAGACGCTGTGAGCCTGAAGCATAAAATAAAAAATAAATAAATAAAAAAGTAATGTATTCTAAAAGAGCCTTTTTAGAGTCGATTTGAATGATAACCATTGTCAGCTGTTTTGCATTTCTGATCTTGTCCTAAACCCTGGCTGTGTCATGGTGTCACGGGCTATCTGACAGAGATAAATTCCTAATACCTCATTTAAAATTGGGTTATGGGTGGTGCTAAGTAAATACCACCACTACTACTGCACTTCCAGCTGCACTAAATAGTTATGATGCAATCACCACATGCTTTAGACATTTTCAGTGAATCAGCACAACTGAATGTGACAAGAGAAAAAACTGCAGAGTTTGGTCCTGGAGTAGCTGCAGTAGTGCAGGAATCTTTTCATTTCACACTTCATGTACCTGTCACTCAGTGACATTTGTCTGTCCACGTTGTCAGCTGAGAAGGGTCATGGCATTGATTATAAGCAGACTTTGCCCTGTCATGATCATTCCTGTGGAGCCCCCCTCTGTACCCTAGCCTTTCCCCCCTCCCTTTGCCAACTTATTCGCAGCCTAATGGCCAGTTTCCCACCTGGCGACCACCTCCTCCCTGAACTGCAGTTGTTGCTGTATTTAAGGAGCACCCACACATCATACTAGCCTCTCTGGCAGACAGGGGTCACTAATAGCCATTCAAAATTATAATAAATGCTTGGTTGAATGTGTATATGAGATAGGTCCTTGAATAGGAGCAACTTTTTCAGAAGATCACCATGGAAAAAGGTAGGTGACATGTCATGATGACGATTTTAATGTATCAGGATCAGTTTGTGTTTGTGTTAAAGCCAGCTGATGTAACAGATGGGGCCAAAGCTGAGTTTGTTGGAACAGCCACGTTGCTTTGTGCTGATTGTTCCCTAGAGCTGGTGGACGTAATCCTGCTGTTTGTGTTGGAATGTGCCAGAGATGTGACATAGGCTGTCATTTTCATCCAGTGCTGAACTGTACTACTACTGCTCATGTTTGATGTAGGCTGCAAGTAGGATGTATGAAGAGGATTCATAGGAATCTACCTTTAACCTTTAATTAATTAAGACTAATTATTTTTTTGTTAATTACAGTAATAAGTAACTAGCTTGGATGTAATTCAATTTACTGTACAATATAAATATGTATATAAATATATTCCTTCCCTCATTGGAGTCGGATTTTAAAGTCTACACCCTAAAAGAAGGTATTCTGTGCATCTTTGTCATAGCTGACAAATTATTAAATCATTTTTGATGGATCATTTATATGACAGCTGTGTTGGATCAGACTTCAGCCCCTAGTTTCTGCTTTCTTTTACAGTAAACTCTGTAAATCACTAACCTGTCTCAACTTATCTGCCCTGGACTGATACAGTCAGTCCAACATTTTCATGTATTCGAGGAAAAACAACAGCATCTTATTGGCTCTATTTTGGATCAATTGTCAAACCTCTTTATATGGAACTCTCATAATAAAGCCAGGGGTGACATCTTACTTAGATAATGTCGCCTCCTGTGGCAGGCTGTGTCTGTTGCGCAGACTCGCTGTAAATATCCCTACCGTGAAAGAAATAAGGGACTACATTTTTGTTAATTATTAACACTTTTGGTGTCAAGTTTTTCAAGCAGCTCAGAGTAATGGTTTACCAGTGTCAACCGGATGTGTTGAAGCTTTATGTGTTCACACACAGGGTCACTTCTGTGTTACTCACATTACCTCATCATCTGTGCTCTTTGCAGTACGTACCAACATGGTAGCGTTCTGGAAGGAGCACTCCACAGAAGCCACTGTAGAGGAGATGATGCTGGATACTCGAGCCAGGGAGTTGACTCAGTATGAGATGCCCGAGATTCTCTCCTTACTGCCCAGACTGACTGGATGCAAGGTGCTGGAACTAGGAGCTGGCATTGGGTGAGTCCTGTTTACTAGATCAGCAGATCTTGGATTAAGGTGGGCCACAATGGGTCCCAGAATTGGTCATGGGGGCCGAGTCAAGAGCAGGATGGAGCTTTCGTTGAGCTAAAACAAATGGCATTTAAAAGTCATGTATAAAACCTAAAATGCTGAATCCTTAATAGTCCTTCTGATGTCATCTACTGGAGAATCACATACAGTGCAGAGAAAAGGCGAAGAATGATGACAAACAAATAAATATTAAAAAGCTCAACGTCCACATCGATTCATGGACAGTTGCCTTCAGTCGCATTGGATAATTAGGTTCTTTATTCCATCAATAAAATGTAAATTGTCATTGACATGGTAATGCGTTATTATTGTTGTTGTACAACAAAAAAATGGGTAAATAAAAACATGGCATCCTGTCTCTACAGTCGTTACACCAGCCAGCTGCTAACTAAAGCAGCCCACGTCACCGCTGTGGACTTCATGGAAAGCTTCATAGAGAAGAACAGAGAAGTGAATGGTCACCATAAAAATGCAACGTTTCTTCATGCTGATGTCACAAAGCTGGAAATCCCCAAATCCAGGTGTGGATTTAGTCATCTACATGTTGTTAGTGGTTGGCCATAGATGGATTTTAATCGCTTTGCTGCTGAATGTCCTGTTATTTCAATAGTTGATGGATGATGTGTGAACTTTTTACAACTTTTCACTTGTTACTGTAAATGGTGTTTTTGTGAAAATAATATTAATATATAGAGTTATCTTTTTTTAATTGTCCCATCAGCTTTGATTTAATCTTCTCCAACTGGCTGCTCATGTACCTGGGGGATGAAGAGGTTCCAATCTTTATGAAAAAGATGATGAGCTGGCTGCGTCCTGGCGGCTTTCTTTTCTTCAGAGAGTCCTGCAACCACAGATCAGGTAGAAAATATCTAAAATCAAAAGTTGACTTCACCTGTAAATCAATGTAAATCATCCAAAAACATGTGATGGATCATATGTTGGAGAAGCATTGTGTTAATATATGTTTTACCAAGGTGATAAACAGAGGCAGTTCGACCCCACATTTTACCGCTCTGAGGATTTTTACATTCAACTGGTTTCATCAGTACATCTGGAGGATAATAACACAGAGCAGGACTTTGGTTTTGACATTGTCCTGAAAAAGAAGGTTAATACTTATGTTCAGGTGATCCCCTTTTCCAAGATATTTAACAAGACAAATCTTGAAAAAATACTTAATATTTCAGACAAGTTCAACTCCATCCTCTTTTTATATTCCAGATGAAAAACAACCCCAACCAGATCTGCTGGCTTTTGGAGAAGGTCCAACGTTCTTCGAACATACAGAATGGATTCCACACATTCCAGCAGTTCCTGGACAATCAGCAGTACACCAACCAAGGCATCCTGCGCTATGAGAGGATTTTTGGGGCCGGCTACGTCAGCACAGGTGGCCCCAGCACCACTAAGGTGGGACATGGGAAGAACGTTGACAGTGGTTCCCCAAAATGGAGGTTGGGCTCCCTCTCAAACAGGCATGGGCAAGCTAAGGCTCGGGGGGCAGATGCGGCCTGTTCAGTATCATAATCTGGCCCTTCAAGATTGTCCAAATGATATAACTGGTTTGTTTTGTGATTATACATTTGCCTTTTTTGTAATGCCCACATTTTTCCTACAGATGGCATAGATAAGGATTAAACTATTTTAGTTTTTATGCATGATCTACAGTCATGGAAAAAATGATTAGACCACTCTGCTGTTTTCTTCAATTCCTTGTTCGTCTTAATGCCTTGTTCCACTAAAGGTTTATCACCTGGGGGAACAATGAACACAAAACCATGCAATGACTAAAAGCACTGTATTTGTCAGTACAATGTTATTGCTAGTGATGAGGAACGGAAGTGATTTTTGTCATTGTCAATAAAACCATGCAAAATGGCCAGAAATCAGCTCTGAAATTAAACTTAATTATGAGCTGCTTCACTGCTGGCCTTACAGCATTTTTATACAGGTCAATGGATTTTTAAAGCATTATCTGCGTCTGCATTGACGTATTGCATCTCAACAGTACTCCTATGCATAGGGCAGTAATATGTATGGCTCATATTTAGGCTTTATTCCATTCATTGTCATTACAGGAGTTTGTGGACATGTTGAACCTCAAACCAGGTCAGAAAGTTCTGGATGTTGGTTGTGGCATCGGGGGAGGAGACTTCTACATGGCCAAGGTAAACCATGCTGTCAGTGCTTCACAAAGGAAGTGGATCTGTATGAACAGAGAAGCAATGTTTTCATCTTCATTGTACCTTTTTAAGGGCTCACAGTGAATTAACATTTTACATCTCAACCAGGCCTCTGTATCTTCTGCTTTACTTCCAACTACCTCCATGTTCTCCCTCACTGCATCCATCAATCTCCTCTAGTAGCTCCATTTCTAGGATCATTCTTCTACCAGTGTATCCACTGTCCCATATAGTCGCACAATTTCCAATAGTTCCAATAGTAGTAAAACATTTTTGCATAATTGCACATTTGTTCTGGCTTTTATTCTGGATGCCCTTCCTGGCTGCTTTGGTCCAGCACTGGCTTGTGTGTCCTTGTGGCGGGTTTAACATAGAAGCAATTAAATTACTCCATGTTTTGTATTTTCTTTTATTTCAGACTTTTGGTGTGAAAGTGCTTGGGATCGACCTGTCGGAAAACATGGTGGAAATTGCCATGGAGAGAGCACTCAAAGAAAACCTGCCTTCAGTGCGTCCAAACATTCCTGATTTTGCTTAATAAATTAATATATGTTTCTATACCTAAACCTCAAAGTTCATTAAAACATGCTGCCCTTTAGGTCCAGTTTGAGGTGGCTGATGCCACCAAGAGGACGTTTGCAGAAGGTTTCTTCGATGTTATCTACAGTCGTGATACAATCTTGCACATCAGTGACAAGCTGGCTCTCTTTCAACGTTTCCACGTGAGCATTTTCGCAAACTTTTCGTAGTTGCCATTTTGATGTCCTAAGAGGTTTTTTTAAAAAACAGTATTTCTCTACTCAAGTCTTGGTTAAAGCCTGGGGGAAAGTTGCTCATCAGCGATTACTGCTGTGGAGAGAAGCCCTGGACACCGGAGTTTGAAGCCTACGTCAAACAGAGAGGCTACATCCTTTATACGCCTTCACAGTACGGCAAGGTACAGAAGGACTGACGTCTAACCCTGAACATTCCTATTTTTAAACTGTTGGTAGTTCCAAGCAAAATATTTTTCACGCTAATCAGGCATGTCCAATATTTACTTTTTGTCGACCATATGAGAAAAATTGAAACAATCTTATTGGTAAAATGTAATTGTTGCAATATTCACCAATTTCTGTAACTAATCATTGTTCGACTGTTACTTTTTGTGACTTAAGCTAACGCACGGTTAAAAGGCTATCCAGTAGAAAATGATTGGACAGGTATAACCTCCCCTCTTGCTCTTTTGCTCAAAGTTCATTGAAGAAGCGGGCTTTAGCAACGTTCAGGTCACTGACCGCACAGAGCAGTTTATCCAGGTGTTGAAGACGGAGCTGCAGAGAGCAGAGGCCATGAAGAGCCAATTCATTCAGGTTAGAAGGAAAACACACTGCACCAGTGATCAACAACACAAAATAACCTTACCAAAGGTCCACTATATCACTCTGTGTTTGCTCTGTGTGTGGGTGACTGTAGGAATTCTCAGAGGAAGACTATTTTGCAATCGTCAATGGATGGACTGAAAAACTGAAACGTTCCAACAGTGGAGATCAACGATGGGGTCTCTTCTATGCAACAAAAGAATAAATGTTTAAAAATACCACTTTGGGATAATGCAGCGCCTAACAGAAATAACTTAACAATAAAGTATTTAACTTACTGCAGTGGCAAAAGTCTCTTTTTTTCTACAAATGCTTCCCACAATATACCAATACTTAGACATAAACATTCATGCATTTATTCTGTTGTGGATTTAACTTTGGTTATAATTATTATCATTATTATGTTTCATCATGTGTAAACGGTTTTAAATTACAGTTTAAACCAAGCAGTTATAACAATAAATATGTTTAAGTAACATAACACAACAAAACAACTGTGAGGTAAATAGAAACAAAGTTTAAAATAAAAAAAAAAAAAAAAACTGTATGCAAATGTGTTTAGCCTGAACATGACATAACTATGTAAATAACCTTATGGAATAAGTATATTATTGAATGAGTTATAGTTATAGAATAATAATATAATATATTTTAATAATAGTAATACTTTGCTCTGTGAAGAACTGCTTCAACACCAGCCAGACTGGTTTTTCACACAGGTGAATCTTATTCATCACGGGTGGTAAACATGAAGATCAATATTGAAGGCGAATGAACTGCGAAGTCACTTTATTCTGTTAGATTAACAGAAAATGTATTGTTCCAATATGTTCGCTGTCAAATTACGTAAGAAAAAATATAATTTAACTTCGGCAGGGCTACTTTATTCGAATAACCGACCGAGCGTTACAATAAACGATTACGTCAACGTAACAATATAGGAAATATACAGAATACTTTTTTTTCCATAGATAATAGTAAAACATTGTTCGTATGGCAACAAAGCGTTGTTGTTACATTTCCGCCGGAGGAGTTCGCTGACCATCGTTAAAGAACATTCTCGATGTTTGGTTGCAGGCCACAAGATGGCAGCAAATCTTATAATACCAAAGACTCCTGGTCTGACTTACTCGTCTGTTATCCACAAAAAATGTTTTAATCAAGCTAATGACAAAAAAATTACAATTTACTTTTTCTGTGTAACTTGTATGTGTGTACAGTAACGCGATGTAACACCTTAAATTGTAACAAAGTAGTGTGCCTCGAATCAGTGACAAAAAGGTACTAACTGTATTTACCGTAAGAAAAATTACAGTATATGTAAGATATGTTATAGGTTTAAAGTAACTTTAGTGTATATATAAATATGACGTTATGTGACGTTATCGGTTGTAGCAAATATGTGACAGAAGGTGAGTAACCAGACACACTCATGTGTTCTCTTATTGTGTCACAATGTGTAGTAAAAAAGTAGTAGACTGCTAGGAAAATATATAAAAATATGATGCTGTCTAGGTTCAGAAAGCTGGATATAACGTCAACATAAAGTGTGGATGCCGTTGTTCCGAAGTTTTCCCATTCAATTTTCTTGTTCTCTTTTCAAGGGGTGGTAGCATCATTTTTTTTGTATGTTTGAAAAACGTTAGAAGATGGATGGATATTATGGGTGTTTGAAGTGGTGTAAAATAGTATAAGTAAAGTATAAGTCAAACATGGGTAGGGTTTAGTCCCTTTAACCCATTTTGTTAATCGGGCCTTGTGTATATCTGTGTGTATCTTGTGTATATGTAGTTGAAGAGATATATGTATTATATATATATATATTTCTTCAACGTATATACTTATATACAACTTATATATATCTTCAACTACATATATAATACTGGAGTTGGAATAATTATGTAATATCAGTAAGTTGTTTTTTTCCTCTGATAATGACAATCTGATAACACAACGCCTCGGAAAACATTGGACACCCCTGTCTTGCATCGTGGTGCAGCCGAGTCAGAGACAACTGGTCACACTCCTCCATCCTCCCACGTCTTTTTAGTTTCACCTCTCCTTCCTGTGGTCTCCCCACCCCGCGGCCGCCGTCCTTAAATAGGACGGCCCTCAGGAAGGAGCAGAAAAGGCATGTGTCTATTGACAGGTGGCGCACACCGCTATGACTACAACATTACTGCTCCTGCCGCTGCTCCTGCCGCTGTTCGCCGCCTCTGTCGCTGGAGCGCCGCCGCCTGCAGCCAAAGTCAGGGAGTATTTTGTAGCAGCTGTGGAAATCGGCTGGGACTATTCTCACCTGGACGATGCTGACCCGCCGTCTGACCAGAAGTAAGTGTCTGTCCACGGAAGTATGTAATCTGCATTTTGGTTCAACTACATGGTTATTATAGACTGTTACTGTTACTGTTTCATTGTCTCCATGTTTAACACGTTTTTAAAATAAAAATACAGATAGAGAAAAAATTACAAAGTTATTTTTCTGAGTCTTTTCTCAAAGTTTTGAGTTTTGTTTATTTATTAATAGGACTTCATACATATTTCTCCTTTCAACTTGTCCCTTTATCAGGGGTTGTCACAGTGAATCAACATGTCCCATCTCCCCCGTCCTCTGTATCTTATACTCTTACTCCAACTACCTCCATGTCCTCCCTAAATCTCCTCTTTGTTTCCTACCTGGTAGCTCCATCTCTAGGATCATTCTTCTACCAATGTATCCACTTTCCCTCTTCTGAACATGTCCAAATCGTCTCTCTGTTGTCCCTCCAATCACCACATTTCTGAAACTTGATATGTATTTTAACAATGTATATTGTGTATATAATAATATGTATGTACATTACACGTATATGTTATTTAAACACACTGTACCTGATAATTTACTATTTCTTTTAGACTTTTTACTCTTAAAATTCCCAATAGAGTGTGGTTTACCTGACGTTTCTTTGAGACAGACAGATTAATGAGTAAACATCACTCACTTTGACAATGATTTTTCACTGATTTGACACCAATTTTTCACTTTATTGTTTTTTGAGATGGAAATCTAAAGACATCAAACAGAAGTACATCAAGGCTGTGTACCGAGAATACACAGATTCTACATACACGGTGCCCAAGACAAGACCTCCATGGACAGGTAGGTCAGCTCTGATGACACCATTTTAAAAGTAAATGTAATTGAAAATTAAATAAAAATACAATCCAAAGTTAAAGCTTAGACCTATGTGGTAGGTGTACAGGAATAAAAATGGTGACATTGATTTTTTTTTTTATAAAAATTTTATTTTTCTGGCTGCAGGTATTCAGGGTCCAGTTATAGTGGCTCAAGCCGGAGACAGGGTGGTGGTCCACTTCAAAAACCTGGCTTCTCAGCCGTACAGTATCAGCCCTGTGGGGATTACTTACGGGAAACAGTCTGAAGGTAACTTGAAGTTAATAAACACAAATGTTAAGTCACTGAAACATCACAAACTGTTCCCTGGTCTGCAGCACCATGCTCTCTGAGAACTAATTATGTGACTTGGCTTATTGACTCATGTCAAGTTTGTTAAAATGAAGTAGATAAAATCAGGGCAAATTTTAATTTTAATAAAATTTCCTGTGACTTGGCCCAAACAAACAGTACTGAATCAATCACTCCTTATTCTTTGGAAATGGCAGTGCCCAACGGTTATCTTTATCTTCACTTTGCAGATCTTATGAGTCATGTCAACCAAACTGCCAGTTATCAAAACCGCTAGTACTACAGTGTACATTTATCCAAGTTTAATCCAAGTGATGCAGGAACACATGCACTAATAACTCTTGACAGCAAATGCTGGCTCTGATCCTAATGCTACTGTTGAACCTAAGCACTCATTTCCTGTAAAAGGCTCAGGGTCTTTCCTGGTCACTAGATATAATCTTATAATGGGGTTAGTAACAACCTTAATTAAGTTGTTCCCGTCAAATCCAGCAACAAAAGACTTAATTAAGCAAATTGTATCTTGTATCTCGTAGATTCTTTGTTACCAGTAACTTTTTTTGAGTCACGTGTTTTGCATTCGAAAAATCCCATGGCACTGCACCAAACAAAAGTTCCCAAAATTACAAACAGTATAACAAAACAATAATCTTGTATTGTTCCATCTTCTGAATTTCCAATACAAATTTCTACATCCTTAACCACTTTTGCCTCAGATTGTGTCTGACACTTTGTCTTTTTTTTCTCCCCAGGAGCCGGCTATGATGACTCCACAGCCGGTCAGGAGAAGGATGATGATGCCATATCTCCAGGAGGTTATTATGAGTACGTGTGGGACATCAATCCAAAAGATGGACCTACCAGCAGTGATCCGGAATGCCTCACGTACTCCTACTCCTCCCAGGTAGACACAGTCCGGGATGTCAACTCGGGACTCATTGGTGCTTTGCTCATCTGCAAATCAAGTAAGTAAACTGCTGTCTGAATTCATGATTTGTCACACTACTGATTCAACCTGTTAAAAGACAAATATAGATAAATTCTCTGTGTATCTTTAGGTGCTTTCACCAATGAAGGCCTGAGGAAAAAGCAGGCATTCGTACTGCTGTTTGCAGTGTTTGATGAGACCAAGAGCTGGTATGGAGAGGTGGGAGAGAGGCTAAGCCGGGAAAGGTATAGGAGGACCAGCGGAAGAAAGGAATACCACACCATCAATGGATATGTTAACTCTACACTGCCTGGTAATGAACCACAGCGAACACAGGACGTTTGTAACATGTTGGCTGATTGTAATTTAAGTGTTGGTCCCACTATGGTGTCTGTTAGGAGTATTGTCTGACCACCACTCCCTTTCTATGTTTGTGTAGGACTGATAATGTGCACAACCCACAATTATGTGTCATTGCACCTGATTGGAGTAGGAACAGCTCCAGAAATACACTCGATTAAGTTCCAGGATCATACATTAAGGGTAACTGAACTATTTATATCTGTCTGGAAAAAAGGTCTTTATGACCCATTTTTGGTCCCTGAACCAACATTTGAGAAACTGGGATCTAAAATGTCTATGGTGTATGCCGACTGTAATGTTGTAATTTTCTTGTCCTAAGGTGTTAAATCATCGTAAAATCACCATGGAGGTGACACCCATGACATTTACCACAGCAGAAATGAGACCTGCGTCGGCAGGGCGCTTCCTTATCAGCTGTCAGATCCATGCACACCGCAACGGTAATTATCTGTTATCCTCATTTAAGAAATATATATAAATTGAAATACATAATGTGATTGTGATTTTGCCCCACTATTTCTTCCAGATGGAATGAATGCATTCTTCACAGTGAAGACATGCTCTGAAACTTCTGCTCGTGGACAGGCGATCGACCAACGTAAAGTGAAAAATAGTGACTTCAAAGACTACGGTGACGACTACAGCGAGGAATACTCTGACGATTTGTACAACACTATTAGCTTTCAGCATAATAAACCAAAAGTTCAGGTACGTTCCAGCAGAGGTCAGCAACACAAAACCTGGACGCATTTTATAGCAGCAGAAGAAGACACGTGGGACTACGCCCCTCATCTTGAACCCACACACAGGTAAACAAAAAGTGATGAAGCATCAGAACCAGTTTAAATGTGATGGAAACCGACTGACCTCTCATCTTATTTATGTTGCATCAGTGACTTGACTTCTGGTTATTTGCCCAACTCTCCTCATCACCTGGGCTACAAGTACAAAAAAGTGGTGTATGTTGAATACACAGACTCTTCTTTCACCACAAGGAAAAGTAATGACAGGAAATTATTTGGTCCATTGCTGAAAGGGAACGTCAATGATCAATTCCAGGTACAAACTTCCATCTGGAATCATTTGTATCCATTTTGTATCAAACACACAGAAACTGCATCACTACCAAGAGCATTGATGAAATAAATACATAGATAAATGTCCTTATTTTGCTTCTGAATGTTGTTAGATCTCTTTCAAAAACATGGCCAGTCGACCCTACAACATCTACCCCAATGGTCTCACCAGCGTCATTCCACTTCACAGAACCTCAAATGGTAATTTAAAATCATTATCAATTAACACAAAACATCACACAGTTCTTAGTGGTAAGTTTCTGTTATTGCACAGCTGCAACAGACTTGCGCTCCATGGGTGTTCCCCCCAATGGGACGTTTACATACCTCTGGAAGTTAACAACAGATGATGGGCCCCTGGAAGGAGACCCCCTGTGTCTGACCCAGCTGTACCAGAGCACCATTTCACCAGAGAGGGATTTGATATCAGGGCTGGTGGGAACACTGCTGGTCTGCAAGAACAATGCCATTGACAGGAAAGGTCATCTGGTGAGGAGGAGAACCTTTTTCTATTAGATATACTAGATTACAAACCTATAATTCTATAATATTTCATGCTGACTCTTCCTTATGTTTTTCTGTAGGTGGCTCCAGATAAAGAGTGGACATTGATATTTGCTGTGTTTGATGAGAACAAAAGTTGGTACTTCAATGAGAGTATGCAGAAGTCGAGTCGGGACTCATCAAGCATCTCTGACCCTGAGTTTTACAACTCTAACATCATCTACAGTGAGTTGCGTGAAGAGTGATAAATCAATTACGTTGCGACAGGCGTATCAGCGCTAGTTTTAATTCCTCTTCTCTTTAGGTGTGAATGGAATCATGTTCAGTGGACGACAGTTTGTGATGTGTCAGTCTGATGTCACCTACTGGCATGTGGCCAGCGTGGGAACACAGAGTGACTTCCTGTCTGTGTATTTTACGGGAAACCTCTTTCAATCCCAAGGACTGTACCAATCAGTCCTGACTCTGTTTCCAATGACCGGAGCAACAATTTCGATGGAAACCGAACTGTTAGGTAATCTCAAGACTGGGCTGACTGGATACGATTCTTTGAAATTTGGGACTTTTATTAGGGAGAGGTTGAAGGGGATTTCTGGGAAGTTTAGACTTCAAGTTTCTTACTTACGTGAACAAAGTTGAGGTCAGTAGTAATGACGGGGTTGTGACAGATTTGAAATTGAAAGCATCATTAGTGACAACATCTGGGGCATTTCAGATGTAAGTCAGTTTGTAATGAAAGCAGAGGGCCTAAAAACAGGAACCACAAACATCAACCACAGACACAGTGGTGACCACATTCACACCAATTCTTATGTTTATTAATACCACTGCTAATAATTATAACAGTATGTAATGTTTAAACTGTACCAATTTGCGGCACAATTCATTCGTCAGGCATTCATCAGATACTTCTGGTCAGGGCCGGTGTAAAGCTATCTGAGGCCTGGGGCTAAAAACCACGATGAGGCCCTACATGTTGTGTCCTGATCACATCAGGTGCACTGACACAAGTCCCTACAGAAGCAGATTTTTTTTTTCATCTTTATGTGGGTGCTGTTGTTTTGAAGTTTTAAAGGTGGTAGCATATTCTTATAGATGTTAAACACTTTTAAAAGAGAGGGTACATA
This sequence comes from Paraplagusia blochii, assembly GCA_016785265.1. Taxonomy (NCBI): domain Eukaryota; kingdom Metazoa; phylum Chordata; class Actinopteri; order Pleuronectiformes; family Cynoglossidae; genus Paraplagusia; species Paraplagusia blochii. Next base: position 92,496 of record JAFBJS010034180.1, read on the forward strand.
TTTTGGGTGTTTGAAGTAAAGTTAAAAACCATATGGTATAGTATAAGTAGACTAACTCCTTGACATCAGCAATCTGAGGTCCCTCTGGTAGCAAGGCCCAGGGCTGCAACTTTTTTAGCCCATTTTGTTGATTCAGTCTTTCCTCTGATGATACAATTTACTTTGTATGTGTTTTCTATACATTCACATCAGCTAAACAATTCTTCCTGCAGGTGAATGGGAGATCAGTGCTTTTGACAGCAACCTCAAGAGTCGTGGGATGAGCATCTTTTACACAGTGCGTCCCTGTGATACCGGGGGTCTTGGGTTGGTTGATAGAGATGATGAAGACGATTACATCCCAGAATACAGCGATGCGATAGATCTACAGCCCAGAGGCATCAGACCTCAAAATCACACTGTTTTAGTTCGGGTGTGCAAGAACGTCCAAGAAACTCTTAATGACACTGAGACGATTGTCAACAAAACAGTGTGTCATTTGAGGAGAGTCTCTGTGACGCCAAAGAAGTCAAATAATGTGACTGAAGAGGAAGAGATTCCTGAAGATGTCTTGGAGGAGTTGGATAAAAGTGGGAGTAATACAGTCAGCCAGAACAGCACAGATATCAGAGGAAAGCCAAGTGTCAGAAAGAGTCGACAGACGGAGATGAATTGGACTGATGGGGACGTCAGCTCTGGAGCCTCAGACGAGGACATTGGGATACACATCAGTGAAGAGGACATGAAAAACAAGACTGACATTGTAGCAGAGGTGAAGTCTGGGGCCAGAATTGAAATGCAACCTGAGAAGTCCAAGGCAGCCGGAATGTCAGAAGATTACAATGAAATCCTACAGAACAGTGATCCACTTCGAAAACTCTTACCTGTGGAGCCAGGAATACTTAAAAAAATAGAGGAAAATGTTCTGAGAAATGACATCCAGGCTAATCCTGACGCACACACTGTGGATGTGTGGAGCTTGGACAAAAACGACACAGAAAACATCAACAACACATCACAAGTTGACTTGTCTCTAGAGTATGATTACGACTACAACGATCAGGTATTGTGTCTTTATGCAGTGAGTTTGCAAATGAAATGAAAGGTGTGACTTAATTTCACCCATGACACTTTTGGAATTTCTTCTAGATGAACAACACATCAGATGCATATTACACAGATTATGTGAACCCTCGATCTGGAAGGAGCAGTTTTCCTACTTATTATATTGCAGCAGAAGAAATCATGTGGGATTATGGCATTAAGAAGCCTCATCAGCTCATTGACAACAGGTCAGAGTTAATGTTACATTTTGTCACATCTAACCCATAATCAAGTACATAAATGTTTTGTAAAAATGTTGACCTGACAATTGTTACAGAGAGATGCGTCGAGGAATGAGAAAGTTCCTGCCAGCATATAAGAAAGTGGTGTTCAAGGCCTACACTGGTGAAGACTTTCAACAGCCTGTTCACAGAGGAGAGCTTGAGGAGCATCTTGGAATCATGGGACCGTTCATCAGAGCTGAGATCTATGACGTTGTCAATGTAAGAATCAAAAATAGAATGATATATTATATAAAATACAGTCAAATGACAGTTTCCTAATTGGTATTAATTCTTATTTTTCCCTTATATCTCTTTTTTGTCACATTTAAGGTGATTTTCAAAAACAAGGCGTCCAGACCATACTCGTTTCATCTCCAGGGTGTTTATGACCGCAGCCAGGGAGCTGGATTCGCTCAAAGCCACTCCTCCTCCGCTCCATCAGGTGTCCCAGGAGAGCCCGTTGCTCCAGGAGAGACACGGACCTACAACTGGAAAGTAACGAGGAAACAAGGACCCACCGACACTGAATTTGACTGCAAGACTGGGGCCTATTATTCCACTGTTGACAAGGTCAGTATGACAGTGAATGTGTAAATATGCGTTGGTATAGAAAGTATGAACACGAAGACCGAAGGATAAAGGTTTCATATATCATTGAACCAATTTTTTAAATAATAGAAATATCAATAATACCATTACATAAAGCTAAATTCTTACAATATGCTTCTGTATTTAGGAGAAAGACCTTCATTCAGGTCTGATTGGTCCCCTGGTGATCTGTAAACCTGGGACACTGCGGACTCACCTGAACATCCAACCAAACATCCAGGAGTTTGCTCTGCTCTTCCACACATTTGATGAGAATAAAAGCTGGTACATGCAAGAGAATTTAAAGGAGCAGTGTGTTCCACCTTGTCAGGTCAACACTAAGGACTCCTGGTACCACACCAGCAACAAGTTTGCAGGTGGAGATAACAAAGTAGATGTGGGTGTAGTACTCCAAGTAGCCTACTCCTCTGTTTCCTCAGCAACAACATCAATATTTTTAATTCCATTTAGCAATCAACGGCTACGTGGCGGAGACACTCCCTGGTCTGTTGGTGGCCCAGTACCAAGGAACCAGATGGCACCTGTTGAACGTGGGTGGAGATGAAGAGTATCATGCCGTACACTTCCACGGTTTGCCCTTCACTGTTCAAACTGACCAGGAACATCGCATGGGCGTCTACACCCTCTTCCCTGGTACTGTACATGCAAATACAAGTATTCTCCGTCCATTGCACGTCTAAGACATTTGCCATGTGATTGGACTACATCAGTTTACTGAGTATTTACTGGATTATAGTAACATGTTGTCTCCTGCATGGTATTATTGCCTGTTTTTTCCAGGAGTGTTTGGCACAGTGGAGATGAGCCCTCCCACAGTTGGCACATGGCTGGTGGAATGTACCATAGGAGACTACCAGATGGCTGGCATGAGGGCCAAACTACTGGTCTACAACCCGCGTGGGTATCTGCGCTATATGTTTGTGTAAAACTGACAGTAACATTTTTATTTGATCCAAAATAGTTACATAGAGTGCAACAGGACAGAGTATATTTCTTTACATATATTTTACATCTGATCCAAGAGGCCTCATCAGTTTATAACTGACTGAGAAGTGATACTTTTATTTGAGTGTCTGAACGTAAAAGACTGTATATATTTCAGTGTATTTACCAAGTAAAATCCCTGATCATCTTCCTTTGATGGAAGTTACTTTTACACCTAAATTTATTGTAGGCCAGGCATTTTGGTGGTTCCACAGTTTGGTGGTTAACACAGCTGTCTCGGAAGCATAAAGTCCTGGGATTGATCCCAAAAATAAATCAATAAAAAATTTTTTGTTTTTCTTAGTTCTTAGTTCTTTTTTTATTATTTCAATTTAACTTTTACTTACTTACTTAGAATGCAGTGTTTACTGGGTCCATTAAATGGTCTTCATCCAAGAGGCTTCCTCAGTTCTAACTGACAGCAGGGGAGTCCTGGTATTTAATCTCAAAGAGACTGCATACCTGGGAAAGGGGTTTGGGGGAGTTCAGAAAACAAAAGGCTCTACAGAGGCAGGTGGGGTTAGATGGGTGTAGATCACATCCTGTTCCAGGTGAGCTGGATGTACAGTCACAGGTCTTTTCTACAACCAGTTACCCTCGAGGTAAATATTTTTTGGATTGAATGCCCTGGATGACTGAGAATCTACACAGACATCTTACAGTTGGATATTTTATAACTAACCAACATTTTTGGAAGCTGAGGTTTTTACAAGTTAAAAGGAATCCCCTCTGTTACACATTGTTGAGTCAGTGGGTCCAATGAAGTTTCTATTTCCAGAGAGTGATCATGAGTAGATTCACTTATCTACACTGAGTGAGTAAAATTTACTCACTCAGTGCAGTTTAACATTTTGCCTCTGCTCAGGGACTCAGAGACTCTGCATGCTGACCTAATCAAGTAGGTTTTTGAGGTGGTGTGAGTAATGTGGCTGGGGACTACCTCGGTTTTCCAGTTTCTCAGTAAACTGTTTGTTTTTCACTTTGTCAGAAGCTCACCGGTCTCCTGGCAAGTCATACGTAGTACAAAAAGTATGTGGAATTTATTAGAAGTCTGCAAAAACTGCTGCTGCAGTACTAGTATTTGGACCTGTGTCTGATTGTATGACTGTATCATGACCAATGCTGTGGCTCAAAGTTATACAGAATTATATTTAAAGAATTACACACAACCATTTTGAATCATCATTGTACCATGGAACTAAAATCATTTTTATCTTATCTCTTATTTTAATCTTTGCCCATTAATGTTTTATGTTGTTTCTGCTTAACAATATTGACAAAATATAAATGAGTAATTTGTTTTTTGTCCAGGATGTGTTTTGCCTCTGGGAATGAAATCAGGTCGGATTAGGAATTCTCAGATCTCAGCATCAGACTACATTGGTAAACTCTTATATTTCCTAGTCAGTATTTCTAGGCAGTAGTTCAGTACATTGAAAATAACACTTTTATAAAAATGATTAAACTGTTTACTCAAATGTTTGTGTCCAGAAAACTGGAAGCCCAGTCTGGCCAGACTGGATCAAACCGGTTATATTAACGCCTGGATGGGTGTAAACAGCAAGTCATGGTTGCAGGTAAAATTGTGTTTGTGTATCACGGTCTAATTTCTGCTATTATTACTGTATGTATTTGGTGGTATCATTGAAATTTATAAATGAGCATCTAATTTTAAGGTGGACCTCCAGAAGTCCATGCTGATTCACGGCCTGGAGACACAGGGAGTCAGGTCAAAGCTGAGGGATCACTACATCACATTCTTCACAGTGGTCTACAGTCTGGACCAAGAGACGTGGACCACATACAGAGGAAACAGCACCGTGCTGCCCAAAGTAAGACGATGACATAAAATTAAAATGACAAAACAGCAAATTTATTTCGATGCTTCATTGTAGGCTAGGTCTAATCCATGCATCATTGTACCTGTAGATAACATGTATGTACCTCCTGCAGGGATGTTGGTTGAGCCTCATTTACTCATATGTTTATTGCTACCATTCTGCTTAGTATCTATAAGGTGTTTGGTGTTTCTTGCTATATGTTTTCTTACATTCACATTTGTCTTTGTCTCAAATCTTTAACAAAAAATCAGATATCATTGTTGATGCACATATTAAGGTTGGAATTGTCTGACTGTACATGATCAAGACTCCAAGAGTTTAACAAAAGTCTAATATGTGTTCCAGAGGTTTCGTGGCAACATGGACAGTTCCTCAGTGAAGACCACCTCCTTCTACCCACCTATTCTGGCCCGCTACATCAGGATTCAGCCTATCGGCTCAGTGCAGAAGCCTGCTCTTCGACTAGAGCTGCTGGGCTGCGATATCAACAGTGAGTTCCATCAATCAGATACGTAATTTAACAATGTGCAGATTTGTAGATGTTTGAAGGAAGACCTGGTATGGATCCAACAGTGCATCTCTGTTTCACCAGGCTGTTCACTCCCTCTCGGGCTCCAGAAGAAGACCATACTTGACAACAACATTACTGCCTCCTCATTTTATAGTTCTATGCTGAGCAAGTGGAAACCCAACCTGGCACGGCTCCATCAGGATGGAAGAACAAACGCCTGGAGACCAGCGGTAATGAAATAAAATTACAAGTATCCAACAGAAGTTAAAAGTTTTTTGGGCAAATTTCAGCAACACCTTTTCAACCACAATCTAGTATAGGTTTGTCACTAAATGACACCGAATGAGTTCAACAGAGGGAAATACAATGTAGAAGGTAGAGTCTATCCATCTATCCATTCTCATCCACTTATCCATTACCGGATCACAGGGGCAGCAACACCATACCTTCCACTTGAAGACATCCGCCTTAACAGGCATTTCATCTTGCCCAGTGGTTGAACCATGGGATTTGGAAGGAAATTTGTTTTATTTAAAAATTTCAAGGTCTTAGTTTGTGATGTCTCCTGTCACACTTACCTGTTTGTTTGATTTAACCAATTTCTCCATTTTTACAGTCAAGTTAATTCAACAATCATGCAGGGTTAGCCTCGCAACTTAAAAATTGTATTATTATGAAATCATATTATATTTTCTTTGTAAAGTGCTTATATTCTTGTCTTTTTTTGAAGTATGACAGCCCACATGAGTGGCTGCAGGTGGACCTGGGCAAAGTAAAACGCATCACAGGGGTCGTCATTCAAGGTGCACGGTCTCTGATAACCCAAATGATGGTGACCGAGTTCGCTGTCAGCGTCAGTCACAATGAACTCTACTGGACTACAGTGTTGGAGGATGGCTCACAGAATGAACAGGTAAAAACTACAGTATTTTTTCTATGTTCTCCAAGATCGAGCTTTTACAACACATCTTTATTTCTTGCAACTTGTTTATTTATTTTATCCTGTTTTTTTTGTCTTTTTTCTGCGGTTACTTAAATTAAACAACATCAGATCTTCATTGGAAATGAGGAGGATCCAGATGAGGAAACGCTTGCAACGTTCAATACACCCTTGTTTGGTCGTTACCTACGCATCCATCCACGGGGCTGGATCAACCACATCGCCCTGCGTCTTGAGATCTTAGGCTGTGACACGCAACAGATTATGTGAAACCACCCAAGATGTTGCAATATTTCAGTAACTTTTTGGCATATCTATTTTAGTTAAATTATTACAGTGTGAGAAATGTTAGTCCTACTGTTATTACCACAGAGTTGTTTACATGTTCCCTATTTGAGAAACTGAATAAATGAATGTAATGTTTTACTGATGAAGGTGAACACTGATAAGATGTGCAAAAGAGTAGGAATTTAAGCTTGTAAATAGTGACAGGGTAAAAAGGATTCAATTTGTACGTCACTGGAATATTTAAATATTTTATAGTTTGTATTAAAGTTTATTTAAACTCTAGTTTCGAGTCACGTTTATTCGCGTATCTCTGAACCACAACATGCTCCTTCACAGCTGTACGAACCAAAAGTAAGGGTTCCAGCCTTGTCAGCTTCACACAATAGCCTCCAGATAAATCACCCAGTACTTGATATGAAACTTCCTCTCTCGTTATTTCCTTCCCCTGTTATCTCTGTTCTTTCTTCGGTCCAATGCTCTACGGGGCAACACGTCCCTAATTTGTTATTGTGGCTTATCCACCTCCAGCAGGTCCTCCTGGTAGAAACAATGACCAGAACAGAACTCCCAACATTCTTTCGCTAACAACGCACGCCGAAAAGAACGTTGCGCCTTCAGAAAGGAAAAATCAAATCAAAATATTTCTCCCCAGTGTTTTTATAAAGGCGGTGTGTACGTGTTTATTAGACCAATCGACCTCTTATCACTTCATTATCAGCGGAAGAAGGTTCCAGACGGCTGTGTGTTTCGCTTGGAGAACGCGGCAAATACAGGTCAGGATAATCGTTGGCAGAGACGAGGCAGCAGGACAACATGGCTGGCTGTCAGTTTTTTATCTCTTTGGAAACAAATAGTCACTGTTTTATGTCACGGCAGCGTAACACGGCAACTGTGGTGCATGGAGTGAAACATAACTCGGAGGCGCAGAAGACGGAAGTGACGTCACCAAACACAGACCGAGCCAGAAAGCTACTGACTGAACTCCAGGGATAAAACTCTTTTGCTGACTGTCTACGGAAAAAGTACGTTCACACACAAAAATGTTTGTAGAAAAACAAAAAACACCATGGTGGGTAGTAAAGCTTATGTGAAGTAAGGCGACCCCACCTACAGTTCAGGACGAGATTTACCACTATAAATTCGGCAGTTTAATATTTTTTTATATATTTAAAGTTGATCGTATTGATATATTGATTTGGAGCTTTCTTCATTGAAAATTAGTTTTAGAGAAGGTGTTTTTTGGTTTTGTCATTCGGCTGAACCTTTCTTCTGGAATTATTGCTCCAAATTGGGCATATTTGAGGAACTGGGAATGAGATATTCACAGAATTGACGCTAAGGTCCCATAACTGGTTATTCTAGAAACAAATACAGATACCCCCAAATATTATGAATGATACTGATACCAGTATTGTGATGTTTTCTTCTCCAATTTAGTGTCTCACGGGCATCAGGTTAGTATGTCAATGTCAGCAGTTTGTAAGAGTTTAACATCAGAATTGCTTGTTTGGCCTGAGCTCACACCTATATACACCCAATCCATTCAATATCCTTCCTAACATAATGCACCTCGGTTTATTTTAACTGGTTAGAGTCGGAAATTAGTTGGAGATTTGTACGTTCACCTGATAATAGTTTGGTATTTTCTCCTTATTTTTCCTCCATGTCTTCTGGTTTCTCTAGCAGTTCCTAAACCTCCAGGATTAAGTTGCTTTTAAAATACTTAATTGGTCTTAGATATGAATGTAAGTTGTCCGGGGTACACAGTGACCCTAGAACAAGGTGGAACTAGAGACAGCCGTCTTACACCTGAAACCAAAACAAGTGATTACTAACTCTAGATGAGGTTCAGCTGAGGTTACAATATGGGTGGGAAGTAAAGATTATCCAGGAAGTGGGAGTCGACGTCAACAATGAAAGCATAAAGGATATTAATGATCACTTCAAACTTTCTCTGAAAAAACTGACACTTTTCTTCTTGATTTATACAACCCACATCTTGTATCTTAGAAGCAGAATGTCTCCACATGTTTTTTTTCCCCACTATGCGTTGAGAAGGAATTAGTGCCCTGTGGAGAGCTATATGTGTTTTGTTTGTAACTTGGGTTAATGAAAAATCATGTTGGTCTATGTCTTGTCAGTGTTTGTCTAGTTATTCCCAGTCTTTGCACTCATTGACTTGCTAAGGAAGAAACCAAGATTTTGGATTATGTTCCAAAAGTAAGAAGTAAAAGTGCCTTTGCAAAAAATGTTTAATGATAGGTGTTGAATTATGATTTTGCCACGTTGGATAAAATTAAGGGACATCACATATATTCATCATATAAAAGTTTCTTATGTTTGCTTGGATGCTAAAAGACGATGACTTTCAATTGTCCACTTATGTCTTCATGTTCGTATGTGTGGTCAAAGAGAAGTTGAGCAGTTTAGTGGTGAAGGCAGTTCACTGACAAAACGCAGCACCAAGTAAACTGGCAAACAATAATTTAAACTCATACAAGGTTTATATTAACCATTTTCACTACACAGCCCCATTATTTGCTTCGAAACTCCACTGTATCATAGGTAAACACAGTGCAAAGCAGATACATGAAATAACATTGCAAAAACTCACTGATTTGACTTCCTCAGATTGACAAGACCTCAGATTCATATTGCTGTTACTCTAGCACTGTGGTCTCTTTGTTGTCCTGAGTGACTGTGGCCCAAGCCTTTCACTTCCTGTAAAGTCAAATGTTGCCACCAATTTCAGAATAGATCAACTTCCCTTTGTTCAATATTGCTCTCTTTAAAGGAAACAAACCATTTACACCAAACTACAACATTTCCTTAGGTCAAAACACTTGCAAAATAAAGTAACCAACCAGATGTGAAATACTGTGTCGAAAGATGCAGAAAATGTATTCCCAAGAAAACCTTTCACAACTTGTTCACACGTGATTACAAAGTAAAGACCAATATTTCTGCAGCTACAGATCAGTGAGAGCAGAGGATTTTTTAAAAATTAGGAAAACTGTGTGACACAGCAGGAAACTTGTCATGGTTTATTCCTAAACCTAATCATCACTATCTGCTCTGGCCAACCCACAAACCCAGAAGTTTGAGGACCCATAATCTGAGATAAACAAAATAATGAAAACAAGCTTTGTTTACTTATTGTTTACCTTTAAAAAGTGCAGCCATGTATAGGAACTTTGATATTCGTTAATACTAAAGCACACACTGTACAATGGAGTGTGTTTCACAATACATACTCATCTATACTTAACTTAAAGTGTAATTTCTATTATTTATTTGTTTTCATTTTTTTTGCAAATAATATTTACAATTAACTTCAAATAGAAGATGCAGACTGAGTAGTAGTACTACTCATCTAACCATATACAAGATTTTTATCTTTAACAATGTTCATCTGATTATCCATTACTGGTTCACGTCGACAGCCGCCTCCACAACTGCTGCCCAAATCACATTGCATGATACTTCGATACGCGATACCTTCCTGCAAGTGGTTAACCCACTGGAAGTCAACCTCCCTAAGTCCCTAAGAGTCGAACTTGCCCAGGAGGTGAACCCTGGAGTTTCACGCCAAAGAGACATTGACACATCAACATTGAGACATTGTCTCTGGGCCAAAGTGAAACCAATTCTATGAGGAGTACTGTTTTAAACCAAAGACTGGTGAAGGAAGGACATCTACTGGAAATTTTTAGGCATTGCAGTTTTAGTTTATGTACGCATCGTTCTCTTTTTGTTTTTTTAATTCTATTCTAAAGGGACGTTTTATTGGCCACCAACTAAGTAGTTTACAAGTTATTGTTACTTAAATACAGCAATGTGCTGCAGTTGCCGAATATTAAAAATAATGTTTATCTCGGCTATTACTCTTTATTTACTTGGAAAGTACTTTTTAACAGGAAATCTATTTTTTTATCCACCTCCAGCAGGTTTAAGTAGGCGGTTCCATGGTATGAATATATAAATGTGTCTTGTAAAGAAACTCCACTCTGTCCAAATAGACGGAGACAGAGTTGCCAAACATAATGATTTCTCTCTCGCCTGGTAATAATCTATCTCCATTGTGTTCATGCTTAGTTATCAAAGACTCCTTTCGGCTCTGAGCCAGGCCAAACAAGTGACTTGCTCTTTTTCCATGTCACACATAATTGTTCACTGTGTGTGTGCATTAGTAGCTCCGCTGCTTGGGAGCGATTAGGGTAAGTGTGATGTAAGAATTTGCATCAGTGGCTGCCTGGCTGCGGCCAGATTCTGATGTGAAAGCAGGAAATAAAGGAGTCAGAGAAGCATTTGAGGTCTGAAGAAACAAACCTATGTTGCTGTGGTGATAAGAACAGCAGTCATTGGAAAAATCATTCACCGTGTCCCTGAACAACATTGCAGACTTAGGTTTTTGTTTTCAACGACCCAGTGTCTGTGCCTTCAAGGCTAATCAGAATATAATTGTCTGTCTAAAAACCCATCAGTGTCGGATTTGAACACTGAGCAGCTCATGCTGGATAATCATGGAAAGAAAATGTAAAAAGCTGTTGGCCACAATGATGATAATAGTTTGATTGTTATATCTTTATTTGGGTTTATTAGAGAATAGTTAGAGAAAATAAATTTGACAAAAAGACAAACAACAAAAGAAAACACAGGTAAAGTAATTCTCTAGCAGCAAGATTCCTCAGATATGGTGAAGCCAGTGGCATTTTTTATTAACGTTTTTAATAAAGTGAGTTAATGTTTGTGGAGAGTTACTAAGAAGGAAAGGCTCTAGAATAATAGGGCAGTTGGCGTTCACAGAGTCCTGCACAGACAATGTTGGTGTCTTACCACAGTGCCTACAGTCAAAATATACAGAAAAAAGTGTGCCAAGCCTTGTTCTGTAAAAGTGATAGTTCACCTTAAAGATAGGTAAGAAACTAGTGGAAAAAGAGAGAAGTGAGAAAAATTCAGAATGGCGTTTGGCAAATGTCATCTCTTCATATACTGTGTAAAGATTTTTAGCCATCACATGCTGTCTGTGTGTTTTAACAGCACAGCATTTAAACTACACACAGAGACTTAACAGTGTGTATGGCACAAAAGCGGAACAGGACATCATCAACAAGCCCCAGTACTGCAGTGGCAAGCAGCTCTTGAAAGCAAGAGTAGTATGGACATCAAGGCAGAGTCCAGATGAAAGTTGTAATCAACTAATCATAGAGAACAGTGCTGCTTTCCAACATGTGAATGTTGGTCTACAAGTGGGCTGAGGTATTGCAGGGCTTTAAACCAAAATGGCATTGCTTTGGTTCGCTAAATATATAGGTACAGACATCTACATTATTATTTTTTAAAGTAATATACTGGCCACCCAGACCCAACACTTTGTTCTTTCTTATTTAAAGACCAAAATGTTCAGGCACATTCTTGCTCAAGTATAAATTTGAAAAATTTGAGAGAAAAAAAAGAAGAAGACAAAGGTATGCATCTATAATAATAAGAACGGTTCATATTTATCAAACTAAGTAATTGAGCCCTATATGAAAATGTGGTTTAATGCCGCCTGTGCCACCATGTAGCTTTGGGCTACGAATGTCACAAATCTGTAAGCACCAGAAAAGCACCAAGAAAAAAACAAATATGGATATGAGATAGAGACGGTTGCACTATTTCTTTGATTGTCAGGAAATCAGGTTTCTATAACCCTTAAATCATTAGAAAAATAAAACATTAGTACTGTTAGTAGTATACACAATGGGTAGGTAACAGAGAAACTACACTTTTAGGATACATATACAATCCTATTATCAGAGTGTGACAGATTTAGATAGAAAATCAGATATGAGTGTGACACTTTTTACACATTCTGCTCCTTCACATTAAAAACAAAATTCATACTTAAACCTGATCCCTAGACCTTATAAAGGAATGGGCAAAGCCATCCAAGAGTGCCATCCTTGAAGCAAATGTTGGCATATTGGAAAATCTCATTCCGAGGTTTAATTTACTTTTCTCACTTCAGTAATTCTTCAGTGCTCCAGATCATGAGAATTTCTTTGTACATTACCTCTTTAAAACTTTGTCTGTTTTCTACATTATGATCCCATTTAGCAGAAAATGGACAGTAAAATCAATAACTGACACCTAAAACATCCAATATGACATATGTTTCGAGTAACATAAAAATGAAAGGCTTTGTCTATTCCACATATATGGTCTACCATTTGGGCCAAGTCAACATTTATCACAGATCTGTATAAGGTAAAAGAATCAAACATTAAATAACACAATAGTAAACAGAAAAAGAAATTGTATTAGGTCCATATGAGTTGGATACATGTAGATGTGCAGTAATAGTAAACTAGAACTCAGCTGGTTTTAACCAGAATCTGAGTGAGGCTAAAATATTGAAGACAGAAAATACCAATGATTGATACCAAAATCAGAATGAAAAAACTTTAAACCTTTACCTTAAAGGCTTTTGTCAAATTATACAAATGTATGAACAGGTAATCTAGAGTTTTTAAGGCAGTTTTGTTAAGAAAAAATGGCTTTTACCATCGCTTAAATCATCTTGCTTAAAATAAGAACAAAAAGGATTAATGTTCTTAGCATGTTTAATGTAGAAAAAAACCTTCATAATAAAATTTTTACATACTGATTATGCTTTTGTTGAGCCCAATAATTTAAATGGCTGACAAAAGTTTTTGTCTCTTTAGACTTTATTAGTTTTTGGGAGTTTAGTGACATTTAGCTCCAGTTTAGGCTTAGCAAACTAGCACAATTTGTCAATAACACTATTCATGTGATTGTAACAAAATATTAAGCAAATTTTGTGCAGTTGATACCTTTAGAAAAAAAATGCTTAAGTTTGACAATATTATATCATAAACAATCCTGAGTCCAAATCATCACAAAGTAAGTGCTGTATGTTTTGGGGTACGCATTGTTAACAATTTGTACAAATAATTTGATAATCCAGCGGATTAAATTTGTTAAGTCACAGAATTGTAAATTTCTATGATCAGACAGGCATAGGCAAGCCTTTTAACTTGGGGGCCACACTTGCACTTAAAATTGGCCACGGGGTCGAGTAAGTAGGTGGCAGATGCATGGCCATTTGAACTAAGATATATGGCATGTAAAAGTCATGCATCAATAAAAAAAAAATATTTTGCTTTCTTTATGCCACCTATATTTAAAATGCTGGCCTTTCTGAAAAAAAAAAAACACAAACCAATTAAAATTTGGGGAAAGTTAAGTGGGTCACTGAGAAGTTGAACAAGCCGCATCCAGACCACGGGCCTTAGTTTGGCCATGCCTGATATACGGGAATATCCTATTAGAAAAATCGGTCATGATAAAAACAGAAAACGGCACATGTAACAAACAATAGAATGGGAAGAGGACACAGTAGAATTAAAAACTGAGCAACCACAATCTCGCACCAACTGTTGTATTTTTAACGCAATTGAGCAGATTTGTGGTTTTGAACATGTAGACAACAACAACAGACCCCGGAGAAATGAATGATGTTTGTTACCAGTAGAACACACTGCAGAGAATCCAAAGATCACTGAGGTATTATTGTTTGTTATCTGTTCAAAGCAGTTCCTATGTAGCTGTACTGTTCTGTGACGCACACAAACTGAGGCTTGTGTTGCTGTTAGGCCTTCAACACAGATCGCCACAAAAACACAATCAAGTCCAAAAACGATGGTACATTTAAATGCAATTAAAAAAGTACAGTCTGTAGTTGCACAAAATTTAAACCAGACTTAAATGAGATGATGACATACTATGTTCTTTGCATGGTAATTTACTCAAAGAAAGTATTTGACATAACTACTCAAAACTTCTTGTACTGCAACATGGCTTCCCTGGTAACTGGAAAAACTCTTGACCTGGCCCTTGTTTTCCTTTCATTTTTTTTAAACTTGTCACCAATCTACAGATGTATTTTTTAAGCAATTTAAAACAAATGTACCAAGTGATATAATATAAACAAGATAAAAAAATAACAGCCTAACACTGATTGCTCCAACACTGGAGCACAGGTTATATTACACTCAATAATGCTGCAGAGCTGTTTGAACTACCAATGATTGTTCATTATTGTCCAAAATCAAACCTGCAATTACAGTGTCCAGAGGTAAGTGGTCTGAATGGTGATGCAACAGAGAATGTAATCTGTTTCCGCTAACACAGTGATTGAGGCCCATGTGTCCTGTCTAAACTACAGCAGCAAGATAGTTGTTTTTTTTTTTTGTAGTTACTTTCTTTACTGTGAGGTGGCCTCATGTTAGATCAGACCATTTGGCAGCCTTAATATCTGTAGTCCCACATAATCAACATTGTAACATATTAGCCTTATAACTGGTAACTGCTCCCATCATTGAAATGAAGACAAACATACAAAAGCGTTAAAAAAAATTAAAACATGTTTAGATAATAAGAATCTCCAGCTCGTGGTGGCTGTTGATTACCCTGCTAAAGATCAAAGGCAAAGTTGAATTCCTATATTAAAAAAAAGTCTAAGCAGACCTTCTGAAGTCACTGATCTACTGTGAATTAAAACCTGCACCAAATATAAAAAGTTCAGATTTTGTGGAATTTGTATCAGTAAAATCAACTCTCATCAGTCATTATCAAAATCCTTTTCAGAAGGGCTGAGTTTTATGGAATATATTTTGTTAGTAGACCCTGGTTTTAATTTCAGCACATAACGGTGTAGTGATTGCCCCAAATCTTAATTCCTGTTTCATAAAATGTGTCTGTGGGAAATAACGCAATGTTGCTTTTTTTCCCAAAAATGGTCCAAGATAAAGTTGTTTGGTCCAAACTGGAGTTTGATTCCACAACAGGCACTGTCAAGTTAGGTTGACTAACTAATGTGGGTATAATGACCTCCGTAGAAGTTCTTTTACGATGTTTTCCACATTTACATCAACAATCAGGATTACAGTTCTTATCGCACATGGCTCAGCAGAAAAAAAGTAGAACAAACCTGCAATATATGAGGTACTATGTGAAGAAACTTTTATCCCTTAACTAGATCTTATTTTGAAATTCCTCCAAATTGATATAAGTATAATAAAAAAAAAAGTATATTGGTTTTAGTCAGGTATGTATTGACGTCTGCTAACGTCATCTGGCATCAGAAGTGACCCATGTGTCAGTTAAAATCTTTGTCATGCCATTGGCTTCCTCTTTGAGGTAAAATATGTATGACTCCAGAGTCCATTCCTATTTGAGTGTGTTGTGCTTCTCTATTTATCTTGAACTCATCCAACACAGATGGGAAAGATTTTTGTCCTCAAGGCGGTGAGAATCTTGTGGCCAGAGTGTTCTTGAATTCTCTCCAGATTAAAATAAAAAAAAGAGGTTTGGGAAGAGTTAATGGTTAGCAAACACAAGTCTGTGGTTGTGACCTCTTATTGGTAGAAGGGGAATTTGAAGGATGAATAAAGGTGCTGGTGGCGGGAATACCTAGGAAGAAACAGGAGTAAACAGGGTGAGAACCATATTCCACAAAGTTGTTGTTTTATTGCATGGACATAAGAGTGTGTCTATATATTCTGTAATTCAATCAAATACAGTCGATACGGACGTCATTTAAAGCAATGTCACTTTCTGAAATGTATCATACTATGTTCACGGACCGGTCATTAAATGGCAGATACCACTTAATGAGATTACATTTCCGGTGTTCTGAAATATTTTCCTAACTATAAAATCTTCCTACCCAAATTAACTGTGCATGGGCACAAGGATTTTTCAAGTGCACACAGCCTATAATTTTCTCCTACCATACTGGTATAAAGAGTTGGAATCTTGTATCAATAACTCTGTGTGAGTTTATTATTGTTGTACTCACTATGAAAATATTTCCTAATCAGATATAGTTGCATTATTAATGCTGGAATCCTAGCCATTCTATTCTATACAAAGTTCTTTTGTTGATATGGGTATGGATCAAGTGTAAGTAATAGCCAGATGGGGCCGAAAGGAAACATTATTTCTCCCAGTGCTTCGAGACAACTGATTTAAAGGATTTATAAAAAAAAGACTAAAAGACCAGAGAATAAATTCAGCAAGGCTTTGTGAGTGCATGACAGTAAGTTTGACTGACACGATTATCAAATGGAATGCAGGAGTTTATAGACTTATTAACTTTGCTGAGGAAAAGATATGAGCTTTAAAATAGTTGCACTGAATATTTAAAAGCTTAGTTTGGAGTAATACTTGTGATTTTCTTGATATGTTGGATTATAACCATAGAGCAAGTGAAAGACGCATCTATTTTCTGTTATATGTCTTTTTGTTCTAACAAAAAGCATATTTAAGAATGTGAAATAACAAGCTTGGCTATTAATTATTTGCAAAATAATTAATAGTGCAGTATAACAATTCACTTCAATTAATGTGATTAAAAAATGAATCATTAGAAAGGTGAAATATTCTATTTTTTGTGTGAGTGAGTCTGGAAATAATTTTATTAAATATATGCAGTAACTATAGCAGTAACATTTAAATATTATATCTGAGTAAATACATTTGTGAAGCTCTTTTTACCTTTCTGTAACCCAACTTAGATGTGTGTCTCCACGTCACTGTAGCCTGGGAGGATTTCTCCATTGGTGCAGCTCTTGGACTCCTCTGCTTTTTGGGCTGTGGGCAACATGTGAGCAGTGGTGGACGTGTCCTCTGCTGCTGCTGCTGCAGCCTCTCGCTGTTGGATTCGCGAATGTATGAGAGGCACAAAAAACAGCACCACTGCTCCAACTATAGGGGGCACTCCAGCCAATGAGAAGGCCACTGTGTAGTTTCCAAAATAATCACGTAGTAGACCTGGGAAATGGTAGAAAAAGGAAAAGGGATATTATAGTCTTACTCAGACCATCATTAACCTACAATACTGTCAGTATTAGTAAGTTGTGATTAAATATTCATTCATTCATCTTCATCCACTTATGTGTTACTGGGTCACAGTGACAGCAGTCTCCACACCTGCCACCCAATTCACACTGACCATAATGTGAGCCCTCCTCTGGGTGCTGAGCCCACTGGAAGTTATGTGGGTCGGGATATTGCTGTGCTCAGATCACGTCAGTTGCAACCAAGCAACTGGTGTCTCTGAACCTGAAACCTTGCAGAACCAGGTCCACTCCCTAAACCACTAGGCACTGCTGCCCATGATTAAATATAATACAGAAAATTACAAATTTTGGATTATTCAATTTAACCAGCTGGTAATATAACACATGTGAATATTAGTGTTGTTCTGAAACCAGTATTTTCATCGTTGTACTTAACAATTGTCACTTCTTTAGGTTGGGTTTCCATAAAATGCGAGGCAGGCCTATATAAGTCTGTGTAGAATTTCAAGTGAGTACAAACACTGAGCCCAGCAGGAATACCTCAATGACATAACAGGTCTCATACTGTACATTGGACCTGACGCATCTGTAGACCTGTATTGGACTGGGAACAGTATTGGAACTGTATTTGACCTGGACCAGTATATAAGAACTATACTATACTAGGTACTATAGTCTTGTTGTATTCTTAATAATTCTTTACTGTATGTCTTAATGATACAATTTGATCGTCATACCATATAGGGTTATGAAAAAGATAATACAAAATAAGTAAGCCTGATTAGTGATAGATTACTGAATAATAGAACTTTGGGTGTTGATGTTTTCTGACACAGTTCATTACACAGTACATTTGAGTGTTCGTACATACAGTATGTGCTCAGAGCAGCAACCTTCACCTACAGCGCTTACTGAGAAAGCAGGGTCAACAAGTTTATACTGCAGTGTGCATGAGTGCACTAGGAGGAATGTGTGCATGGACTGTAGGCTGTTATGTGGCCATTCTTGCACGTAATGTGTAAACAGAACGAACTGTACTGAACGTCATTATGTGGATGCAGTTCTAATTTCTCTCAGCTCTCGGCCTATGTTGTTTTTATTCAATGTAATGATCTGATTTGGTGAAGAAAAAAATGTCCATTAGAACACGAGAACATTTGAATTGTGCTTGGTGTCACAGGGTACATTGACATTCTGAGTGAAGGATGAAAGAAATCACATGAGACCCCTGCTCTGTACATTATGTCTTTCTGTGTGTTGGCACTAGTGCAACTGACCAGGCATTATATGTTGTACATAAATATATGGAACTAAATGAATAAGATTGGGTAAATTATCTGACAGTGGTACACCATTTTATGGACAGCATAAGAGTGTACACAGTAATTGGCTGTCCATGTTACAGTAAACAAACACATTTTCTGGCTGCCCGAAGGTCTCTGCTGCCAGCATGAATCCAACAGGTTCATGCTCTGTGCTTTTGAATTGATGTAATCATTTTCTGCACATCAAATAACCATTTGCTATTCCGCCTTGTTCAAAAAAAGTACAGCAGATGGACTCACATAAGTAAACAGAAAATGTCTTTATTCCCTCTTGCAGTGTAGCTTGGTTTCATAAGGCAGAGTTCTAAGAATGTATCCCTTTTTTTATTTTCTTTTACAGACTGATTCCCTGGAGGGAACTGGTTCTTGGCTGTGAGCCCAAAACCTCTAATGTCATTTACTGAACATATCCATATTCAATCCATTTCTCAGTTACTCCCAACATTCTTCTGCTGATTTTTTGCGGGGTAATTTCAATCACACATTGACAGAAGCAAGGTCACATACAGTATAGAGTAACTAAGTTATATACAAATTATTAATAAATCATGAATAAAACTCCTTGAACTCAGCCAGGAGTTGAGGTTGAATTGGAACCTGAGAACCTTAATTTATAACAGGGTAGAACCTCACTACAAGGCCAACATTCTCAGGGCAGAATAAATAAACTGTATGCTTCTCACCAGCGATAGGTGGACCTGCCGTCATGGGAACAGCCATGAGGCCGAGAAGGTAGCCGATGGCCTGGGAGGCCTGCATGGGCCCAACCAGCTCAAAGGCTATGGGGGCCATCATTGTCAGGACACAACCGTCGCACAGGCCCAGGAATACGCAGACCACTGCCAGCCCCTCAAACACAGAGCACTGAGGAATCATCATGGACAACAAGCCCATAACGATGAAGGAGGCGACCTGAAAAAGACAAGTAAGAACAACACTCAAAATACACTCTGCACAATTCAAATCTGGAGTGAGGTGAGCATTTAGCCTACCTACATACGACGATGATTATGAAACATGGAACTAAATGAGAATGACATTGCAGCTTAAAGTTCCAGTAACAATAATAGAAACACTAATTCTTTCTATGATTTGTGTTAAAATAAAATAACTCATGTTGGAGCCCTCGTGGATTACCTTAGGTGCCTGGAGGGTGCATTTTAATGTTAGTCAACAAAAGATGCTCTTCATTAATCAGTTACACTCACAATGATATTTTAATGCAATTACAATAGAAGGAGAATTGTCCCAGAACCTTTTTCTCAAAGTAGCTCTTGGTTTCAAAAAGGTTGGTGACCCCTGTGCTAGGCTCTTATATCAATTGGACCCTCACCCTATCAGGCATGCAGCAAAAAAGAATGTTATATGGCCGGGAGCCCCAAGCAACTTCCTGGCTTACCTATCATCAAGCGCTGGCCCTCAATATGCTACAAGCTCCAATCATTGTGTGAAAGCTTGTGTGTCGATACTCTGTGTCGACTCATTTGTCTCTTTCATAATTATTGTAATCTAGAGATCTCCAGAACTACAAAACCAATCCACTAAACTAATGACACAACAAATATATATGTTATTTCCAATCAATAAGCACTAGCTTTCTCACCTGCAAGTAAACCTTTTTAAGACTAGGCAGGAGGTCTCCAATTTTGCCAAAAGCAAGACGTCCCACACCAGATGAGGCTCCTATGCAGGTCAAAAGAACCCAATCCTTTTCAGTGTTCTTGAACTCCTGCTTCACAAAGTTGATCTTGGAGAAAAAAAAACATACATAGCACAGTGTGAGATTTGACTGTAATAGGACCATGCTGCATAAATACCATTCAGATGAGATTACAATGATGACAGACAACCTGGGGCTGAATATTTCTCGTGTTTTTGTTCTCCTTGCCAAAGAAATACATGAACTCCAGTGGGTGTGTTGTTGGAGGAGTGGTGGACTACTCCTCACCCAAAAGGTGTGGCTTTAAAAATAAAATATTATTGCCCACCAAACTTTAGAAGGATTAGATAAGGTGACACAATGCATATAGGTCAAAATCCCTCAATTCCAATCCCAGTCTGTTCTAATGCAAAATATGAAACCACCTCTGATGTCTTTTCCAAAAAAGCTTTTAAAATATTTGCACTGCTTTGAAGGGATCTACATCAATTAACAGCCATAGGATAGGCATGTTTAGGGATATGGGGCGGCCATACAGGAGAGGTTTCCTGAGGAGGCTGAACTAATACAAAGGCCGGGGCTGTGTTTACATCTGGGCCCAGGCCTGAAACAACAGGACTGACAGAGGGAGGCCAGTTCTGGAACATCCGACATCTGGATAGAAAAAAAAAACTTCACAGTTTCAGGCAAGAGCTTTACATACACTTCTTCCTGATCCTTTACAGAACAAAATGATTTACTGTTAAGTCTAACCATCCATAACTGGGCAGTTTAGAGAAAATTCCAGAAAAGAGTTCAGTGTTCTAGAGTTAATTTAAAACTCATAATCATAATGATTCTGCAACAAAATTGGTTTCAGATTTTGACCAAAAATTTAAAAAAGGATTAACATGATTTGGAAAAATAAAACAGAATTAGGTTTGAAAACTAACTTCATTTTTTATCTCCCATTCAACAATAATTCCGCTGCCATTTACCAAAGGTTGCAGGAGAAAATAGCAACAGACCACCTGCAGTGTAAATGTTCAGGAGTGACATCAACCTCCACCAACACAATAGTTATTTTTTATAACCCACATACATTCTAATTTCACCTAAGGAATAGCATCTTTATTCAACATTTGCAAAACATTTATTTGTAACATGATGGACTTACCAGATGTACATATGGCACAAAGTAGCCCAAAATGGCTGTAGCAATCCCAAATGCCCATAGACGATATGTCAAGATGTGAAAAACGCGCAGGTTGAAGTATTTTCTGAGGGTTTTCACAATCCTGCTGGACATGCTTGTGCCCTGAGCCCCAGACTGGCTTTGAAGCTCCCCACGGTCAGGTCCCATCCCTGGATGTCCCATGCCGCCTCCAGAAGGGAGTAAAGGTTTGAATGTCAGTGCCAGAAGAGCCTGGACTAGCATGAATAGGCTGAGGATCTGAAAGGTCCTACTGAGACCCAGAGAATCAACAACACTGTTGAGGAGAACTGGGAGGACCATCGAGAAGATACTGGCACCTGCCGTTACAACTCCATTTGCTAGACCTAGGCGTTGCCTGAAGTAGTGGCCAAGGATGACCAGTGAGGGCTGGAACGCAAAGGAGCAGCCGCAGCCGAAGAGTATGCCATAGGTGAAGTAACGAAGACCGAGGGAGCTACAGTAAAAGGGAAGAAAAGGAAGGAACACAGAGATGAGTCTATGAAGGTAATGAATTACAACAACAAAGAGAGGCCTTTAAAAAATACAAGATTTACTTTGCAAATGATGTAGTCAGCAATCCAATAAAAGCCAGTGCTGCCCCACAGACCGCCGTCTTTCTACAACCAAAGTGGTCAGTGAACATGCTGGCCACAGGGGAACAGAAGAAGATCATGCCCATGGCCAGGGCTCCGACCCAGGCTGTTGAAGGAGAGGAGGGAAGATTATTACAATGCAATCTTGTAACTACTTATTGCGCTGGAGTGTAAGTCGCAGCTGTCAGTATAAAATAACAAGATGTGAAATTATACATTTTAATGTCAGAACAAAAGTTGGAAACCCAGCAAACGGATGGAAACAGTGAAACTTATGGCCCAATTAAATATACAATATTAGTACATTAATTAAGTTTAATGAGAATAAGTGGAAAATAAGGATACATATAAGAAGTTCTAATAACAGTGACGACCTTCCAAAGACAAAGATTACCAACATATTTTCATTCAATTATACAATGCTTCCCTGTCCCTGTCTTGATCTGTCATAGTCAGTAGTAAACAGAACTGGGTTGAGAGTTGGCCTGTTATTGTCATTGGCTGGTTTGCTGCTTTACATAATGCAGAATATTTGTAGATACACTACAAGGTTTTCCACATGGATTTAATAAAACAGATCAAAGTGTAAAGTTTTGGGCCTGTGGTATTAAAGACATCCAGTTTAATGAAACAACAGGAATCACAAACATCCAACAAGGACACTGTGTACACTATTGTGTAAACAAACATGTGTCTGTGTTCAGGATGCTGGGGAGCAAAGGTAGCTTTAATGTCTAACATGGAGTCTGGTGTGGGTCACACTGATCTAAAGTATTAGTGGGAATGTGACCAGACAGACAGGTAAACAGTGGGTGGAATGATTTACTCACTAGGGCACACAATGAAACATCGTGAAACATGAACTCAGCCATTGTCGGCAGTTGCTCTGTTGCTCTGTACTATACCTGCTGTGTAAATGTGACACAGCCCAAAAAGTCAAATTCCGTGTTTAGTAAAAGAGTGATTAAGTTGAGTCAACCCTTCCTATAGTCTAGTAACCTTAATTGTTATGTACTTTTAACAATTTAGGTAAATAAACGATTACACCTGAACAACTGCTCAGGTGAGGTCTGCCAAAATGCCTGAAAAACTTTTTACCCTGGCAAGAAAAGCAACTCACACATAGAATAAATACATTTTAAAAGAAAATCCACAAAATTTGCATTTTTGCTAAACTGCTCCTCTTGTACACAAGGCCACCATAGCTGCTGCATAAGACTGGATTAACACAACTTTTTTATACTCACCAAAAATCTGGTTACAATTGTTATTACTGCAGACCTAACCCTGTAAGAAAAAACTCTCTGGTGATGTCTAACCATTAAAACAATGGTGCACATGTTGTTATTAACTTTCTATAATACTTCAGCAAATCCAAATGTTTCTACCTCTCTTCACTGCTTGTTTACTTTGAACGACACCTGTTTGGTGTTAGCTAGCTAGGGTTCAGTAACTGAAAGCTTTACCAAGAACTCTGTTGAAAATTAAGACATTAGACCTGAGGTCTAGTTTTAAAGATACACTGTATACTTGGATACAATGTTCTTGGCAACATCTTGCAAACTACATGTTGTCCTTTCCAACTTAGCAAAGGAAGAACATGCGGTAGTACCGTCAAACAGCTTGATTCTTTGCAGTGTGTCTTCATGAGTTATTCGGTCACTTTCATTGACCATGTCTATAAATCTGATTTCAAAATGTTTGCTTGGTTTGAGCCACAGAGAATCACATGTCCCTGTAATAGTACTTCCTGTGTGGGTCGTAAAGACTCACACTGTAAATGTCTTTGTAATTGGGGGAAGACGGGACTCAATTTTTGTTAATAATTATTGTTTGTAGCCCTGTAGTGGACTGGTAAAGTGTCCAGTGTTATGGTTCATTGTCCATTACATATTTTCTTCACAGATATTCAAAGTAGCTCTTTAGAAGGATTGTTAAGAATACAGGGTTCACACTAGTGGGCTGCAGCCTCAACACTGTGTACAGAGTCATAGTGTAATAAAACACAATGCCTTAAAATTTAATACCATATGGAGAGGGATTTGAAGTTCAGCTCAAACTTCCTGACAGAATTGGGTCATTTTCAGTCTCAGCACTAGAGGCTAGTACCAGGGGAGTCGTTTATCCCTTGCTCGAATAACTGGGACTTCTTGTCTTACATGTTTATTAATGGTGGTGTCATTTATGTGAAGCTCAAGTATATCAGTCAGCCATAAATGTGACAAGAGCACGTGTATAGCTGGAGATCTGCTTTCTATCCTGTGGTTACATACATGAAAAGGGTAATTCCATGTGTTTTATATAAACATATCCCTCACTGATTTGCATAACTGCACTTACAGTAAGTAATGCAAAAACCCTTAATCAAATCACTTTTCTCTGAAACGAAAAAGTTGTTTAAATGTTCTTTTAAAGTTGCATGGAAGAATAGCAGTATTTTCGTTGTTTTCCCTTACGCCAAACAAAAAAAGTACTATACAGTATGCAGGAAGTTTGTTCAGTAGCCAACAAAACTGCAGACCCATTCAGACCCTTAGACCTCGACTCCTTTCTTTTTATGGTTAACCCACATTCACCATCTGTTGAAAAAGTGAAGCTCTCTAAATAGACAGAAAAGAGTGCATTCACTATAGAAGATTAGTCCTGAACCGCTCCAAACAGAATTATAAGGAGAGCAGAGAGGGCGGCTGGAAACTCTGTGTCTGTGAGTGTGTGATTGATTCATTGTGACAGCAATAGAGAGACGCTTGGCTCTGTAGGACGCACAATAACTGTACAGTAACAACAAAAAACTATTGAAAAACAGTAAGACACCGTCTCTTTCTCAGATGCTAATCCTAGTCTATGGGTAAGGGGGCAGAATAATTGGTTTTATTGATTGTATGTCTCAGTAATCGAATGTAATCCAACCAAATTATTAAAGCCTATGTTAAAGAATACCTAAAAAAACAGGTGATAGGAATTAGCTGGGATTCGTAGGAGATGTAACAGGATTGTAACAGTTGGATGGACAGGGTTAAAAGAATACAAATGGAAATTTAACAGCCAGCCCTGTGTTCAACTGTAGTAAATATTACACAGCTTGTACAAATAGCTCAGGAAGATTAAATAACTAAATAACATAGATTAAACTGAGTAAACCAAACAGTTGCTTGGGTTCAGCAGAGAAAGTAGTGTGAGTGTTAGTAAGGGAAGGTTGGGTAGTCACCAAAAGTTAATACGTCTTTTCAAGCATGAGATTCAAGGTTTAATTTAAGGATTAAAACCCTGTTGGAGGACCTTAGACTGTCTGAAGTAGTTTCTGCCAACTCCAGCTAAAAAGGAGCCCTGTTGTTGCTCATCTTTGTTTGCTGATGGGTTTCATCATTAGCAAACCGGCAAGAGAGTTGAATGGAAAAGTAGAAGAATAAAAAGTCTCAATGTTGGTGAGCTATATACAGTATGTACCTGCTG
Source organism: Paraplagusia blochii (assembly GCA_016785265.1). Lineage (NCBI taxonomy): Eukaryota > Metazoa > Chordata > Actinopteri > Pleuronectiformes > Cynoglossidae > Paraplagusia > Paraplagusia blochii. Next base: position 118,070 of record JAFBJS010034180.1, read on the forward strand.
GTGTGAAGTAAGCTCACCTGTCAATTAAATGTCTATCTCTCTATTGCACCTTCTTTCTTTGTTCATTTCAGCACACATTTAAGGTTGAGTTAATAAATTGTTTGCATATGGACATTATTATTTATTTCTTTATCTGTTTTATGTCCCAAACACCTTTTAGATGGTGCCATATCTTATTGTGCTCAGGGTATAAAAACAATTGCCCTTTTAGTGTATATATTTATATCTTGGAATGCTCTCCATAGAAATGGGAAGGAAATCTTCTCCCTGAAATACAATCAATGTATTGTGTGAGGAATTCCTTTGGGCTCTAACAATTCAAACAACAATAGCTGTACATGATTGTTAATCTCACAGACACAGTGTTGAGAACTCTCTGGAGCTGGCATCTGGTCAAGACCGTTTTAAATACCACCGACAAGTATTGTAGTGCAATACTGGGTCGGCGACAGGTACTGGAGTGTGGGTGAATTGGTGCCGGGCTGTGTGCACTTGAGAAATCATTGTTGTGCTCATGTACAGTTACTGCGGGTAGGAAGATTTTATAGGTAGGAAAATATTTCAGAACACCGGAAATGTGTGTCACCATTTCACATGCCAAAATTTCACGACCAGTCCGTGAAAATAGTATGAAACATTGAACTGGTCCATGGTGCAAAAAAAAGGGGAACACTGTTGTAGTGGAGAATGAGCTGCTGCATAGCTAGCAGTACATAAAATTGTATTGTTAATGTGTTAGCTGGTTGCTGGGGTTGATGGTTGATAGAGTTAATAGAATACCATGACTTAATAATAATCAGTTTAATGTGATAGAAAATATTTCCCTTTGTTCCAATCCTACATGGCCTATGTGCAAAGCTCGTAAAAGCTCTACTTTGAGAACCCATTCCTTTGTCTATTGGAATGTCAAAAATGCTACAGCAGTCCCTGATCTGCCAACCTGGGATTTCAACCATGTACCCTGGAGATGTTGAAGCAAACAGGGCAACAGAGTTCCAGTGCACAGATTAGAGTTTATGGAAGTAAATCCTGGGAATTCTGTTTAGCCTACTGAGTGTTTACTACATTTAAGGTGATGAAGAAGGAATCACAGTCTATCATTTTATCTGGTTAATTCACTTATTTAATGGTCTTCATCACCTAAAACATATGTTTTTGTTGTCTCCCTTTAACAGTTCTCTTTTGATATCCATCTTGGTGATGCATTGCATGGGTTCAGGTTTTTACTAATGACATTGTTTGGAAGAAACTTTGAATTGGTTTTTGTGGTTAATCTGCTTGGCTGTCTTCTATGCTTTCTGGGAATAAAGGACAGACCTCAGGCAACTGCTTAATCCAAAGAATAATAAAAGCAGGTCAAGACAAAAGCATTGTTAACCCCTGACATGTGACAAACAAAACCAGGGTCTGCAGCAGCGTTAAGGCTGCTAATTGGTCCCGTTTGTTAGTATTGTTACTATTGTTTTCTGCATTAATACAGATTTTTGCTGCGCCAGTGGCTGTATGAATTCCTTGATATCATTTCTCCCTTGTTATTTACATTGTATGGAAAATGGATGTGGTTTCATATGAACCCAAGAAAACAACCATCCAGCTGTAGAGTATCCTTTTTCAGGCTTAATGAGTCCGTTGTGAATGCACGTCCACCACCAAAAATACATATGTGATTACAAAGATGAGAATTTCTTTCAAGACGTTATACACTGTGTTACACTGTTTTAAAAATGCCAGATGTATTTATTTATTTTATTTGAATTGAAGTACTTAAGACACTTCAGGTAAGAGTTCTGCAAACCGTTCTGACCTCAAGTACAGTACTTCTTGTGAGAGTTCAGGTAAGCGTTCCTACTAGAATTACAAACAGGTTTGCTCCTCGAGAGTTTCTCCTTCAGCTAAACCCCCAGTAGATTAGGCCTCGGTCTTATGCCAGCACCCACTTGCTCCAACTGATTTCTTACATCATTTTTCACTCAGTATTCAAAGACAAAGAGGCCAATGCTGTGAAACATAACACAATGGAAAGGCCAGACCTCCTGAGAATTAAAGAGTTCTCTAAAGAAAAAGCAGAAGAATGTGGAAAAAATCTTTGTTCCAGGTTTTCAAGGTTTTCCATTTTAATTTATATTTTTTTACCACAATAAAATGAATAAACATTTTTCACTCTGTCCAGAAATGCATTTATTCACTCGTTCATTAAATGATGTGAATAAAAGATCCTTGAATCTCCTACAATATATGCTGAAGTGAAGCTCCCGGGAGGAACCCCACATTTGGTGATTTATGACCAGTGAAGGTGTAACATGTGGTGTAGTACAACTGCATATGTGATCCATTTGTGTTGCAACTGTGTAGTGTGGGATGTTTTCATAACACAGTATTTTTTCAACGTTATTTTAATTTAAGTGTTCATATTTCAGGGAGATAAGAATGAAGACTATTTTTTTAGCCAAAATTTCGTCATAGGATAGATATCTGTAAAATAACAACGTAATCTATTTTTTTTCCCTAAACATCATCAAGCCAGACTTCATTTACACAGTTAGATTCAGAATCAACTGTAAAGTGAGACCTGTTCATGCTTTTACTGCACAGTAGACATGCGTGTTATTTCATACAGTGGTAATTGTGCCACTTTGTGGACTTACATGAACTCAGAGATGACCCACATCCCTGGGTGTGAAGCACATAACAGCATGTCAGCCTATATATTACAGGCTGTCGTGACACCAGTGACGTACATGTTAAAGGTACAGTGTCTATGTATTTTTTCTGAGAAACAAACCATAGAGTTAGTTAATCATATCTTTTGCATCAGAGAGCACACTCTCTGGAATTGTATAATTGTACCAGAACACAAAGTAGAACAGGTGTTAAACTTACAGGTATTTAACTTATATGAACTAATAATCTGTAATCTAATCAAATGAAACAAATACATGAACAACTAAACGTTATCATAATAATTTTCTCAGTCTATATGCAGACAATGGGGAAAAACCTCTGAAATTTGCCAAATTCTACATACCCTGACTTAAATGTTTATATATATTCAATATACCGTGTATCATGTATACAACGTCTACATTACATAAGCCTTGTAATGTAGACGTTGACTTATGATAGTAGACAAATAGAACTGTATTAGTCCCTCGGGAGAAATTGTGGAGTACTGTATATTATAATACCGACTGTTGTACAGTCTGGAAAAGTACGGTGTGGATCAGATTCCCACTGAAAACTGCAGATGACACAGTTTTATGTAAGGTCTATGACTTTGACTGAGTCTGAGCAAATTCATTAATTTCTTAGGGCATTTGAGACCAGTTGATGGCAGATTCTACAGGGACAGGATGATGTAAAATATAACATACTTTTCCAATATCATTATACTCATTTTTTTTTTAATTCAGCTGCTTCTTCCCAAACCTTGGGTTTTTTTCCCCTATATTGACTGCAACATGTTGTGCAACCAGGACAACGTGTCCACGACGGTTGTCATGTTCACGACAGCCTCAGTGAAAACTGGTACAGTACTCACCCACTTTGAACTGAGACGTCTTTTCATCGACGTCTGTGTGCTCCTCCACCAGCTTCGTGTGCAGGATGCCGAAGGAGTTCTGGATCCCAAAGATGGAGCCATTGCACCAGGTTGCAGCCAGCACCACCACCCAGCCGAACCCACCTTCGGGGGCGACAAACTGTGATCCCTGTCCTTGCCTCTCAACCTGGCTCTCCACCTCGGAATCATACGCCGGCTGTGGCGGCGGCGGGGAGGCAGCCTGCACACAGCCGGCCTCGGTCACCTGGACGGTGCTTTCGTCTGGCACGGGTGATCCCGCAGTCTGGTCGCTTTTGTTTTCGTCTGCCTCTCGCGCCGCATCTGTGGAGTGCATGTGGGGATCTGCAGAGGGCTCGTCCGTCCTGCCCACTCCTCCAGACGGCTGCCCGTGCTTGTCTAACCCGTTGGTCCCCATGCTGTCTGGTGCGGCGGTGTGCTTACTGCAGTGGGTTCCGGGCGCACATGCATCAGATATAGGTCACAGACATAAAGGCGAGACGCCGGAGTCAAAGACTGGGTCGGTCGATCAGCAGACAAGTCTTTTTACTTCTACTCTTCCTGTGGTCCGCGTCTGAGCGTCAACTTCGGCGAATACGGTGAACTCCCACCCGCCGACATCAAGTGTCATTCTCCACGGATGTTCGCCTCTTAGGATCTGCATCCGCCTCTCATTGTGCCCTCTTAATCCGAGCATATACGTCTACGAACTCCTCGACCACAACATTTAAAATCCACTTTTTCCTACTTACTTCCCGCTGACAAATGTGGGTCATGAACCTATAAAGAAACGCCGCCTCAACCTCAGCCTCGGCCCCCCGGTCGTCTTCACAACAGTCTACAGCGACAAAGGAAAAGCTGGCGGAGCTCGAATACCTCACGTCGGATATGTTATTACAGATGAATACGTAGGCCAGCGTTGTAGTACTCGATGCTGGCTCGATCCCCACTGAAGTGTCAACAAGGATACGGCCGTCATTCAAGCGCTCCACACCGCCTCCCTCGGCTGGCTCACGGGGGGTTGGACCCAATCGTGGAGCGTATGCGTCTTCGTCCACTGGTGGGAGGGGTTTTGATTTCGTCGTGTCCTTCCGGATTTACGTAAACACCCGAGCCAAACCGTTGAGGCTGAAGTGCTCGCGTAACAGTTTGTCGGTCAATGACGATTAATAGAACTGCTCTAATACCTTTTTAATGTGCATACAGAACCTAAATAAGTTCACAAACATCTAAAAAAAACATTTTAAAACTATATGGGACGCATTTATATACACACTCAGTAAATAAAGGTTTATAAAGGCATTTAACTTGAAATAAGAATTATTATTCTGTTTCAACAATGACAAATCGCTTTAGTTAAAAGTAATAAAAACACAAATAAAGTAGAGGAAGTTCAACAAAAAATGCCGATCAATGAACTTCAATAGCGTCACTCTTTCATTTTAGGTTCAAATGGGATTTGCTATTAAAATTACCCTCCAGGAAATCTGAATCCTAAATCTGGGATTAAATAATTTGCTATAATAGTAATACATTTTATTTTAGGCGCCTTTCTGTCATCCAAGGACAGGTGTACATGTATGGCCACTGAGAGGCGCTACAACTCTATAAGTAGTTCTGGCACAACTGCCAAGGTGAGAAATCATTTTTAATCTTTTAACTATTTTTACATACATAAACTCCTGTAAAAACGTTAACTAATATATATTTGTGTACTAAAGTCAGCAAAATAAATTTGTTGACTTTAGTACGTATCTTTTATCATTTAGTAAATGATAATAGATAACTGTGTAGATTCTCAGTCATCCAGGTAATTCAATCTACTTCAAGAGCAACTGGACATAGTAGGTTTCTTGAAGACGTTTTACCTCTCATCCAAGAGGCTTCTTTAGTTCTAACCGACTACAGGGGAGTCCTGATATTTCACCTCAAAAGAGGATGCATTCCTGTGAAAGGGGGGTTGTTATAGAAAGCAAAAGGCTATAAGAGGGAGGTAGGGTTACAAGGTGATATGCCACACCAGTCTGGGGAGGCGGAGCCGTCCCTCTTCATGTCGATATTACAAATGTTTCAACACTTACACCATATGAATTACATTTAATAATTTCAGCTTGTGCATATAATGCAAAGTGTTTATTTTTGATTATCAACTGTCTGTGTGTATCGTGTTCTAGTGATGAGTGGACAGAAACCCGATGCACAGAGCTGCAAAGATCGGCCTGTAGTTCTCTGGCGTCCTGGCAGTGGGTTATAGTTATCCTATTGATTCTTGCAGCAACTCGGCCAACCAATCAAATCAATAATAGAATTAGCGAGTTACAGTAAACAGCAAGTCAAGTGCATCTATCGAGCAATTTTCCTCTTTGCTTGGTCTTATTTCAAAATGGAGGATTACATATCTGAACTGAAATAATTCTCTAAACTGGACTTTCAATCGAAGCAGGAGATACTTATTAAAGGACGACCAACACCGGAGCTTAAATGTTTGCTTCATACTACTGGACAGTCGATCCACGCTTTTCAGACAGACTGGGACACACTGTGTAAAACTAAAGGCGGATCTCGTTTGACTAGAGCGAGAGACACATGTAGATCAGCTTCTCAGCTTTTTGGCCGAGAAGGATATAATTGAAACCAGTGGTGGGCCGTCAGGGCCAGCAAGACCTTCTCTGCTGGCCTAAAGATACTCAGAAACACATTTATTCATATTTTTTAAAAGAAAATGTTATTATTTATTATTATTATTAAGAAATTGGAGATTTTACATTTTAGACATTGGATAAAAACTTTTTTCCAATCATATTTCATCTATCTAGTGTTGTCAGGTTCCATGAAAGCTGCCATGACCGGGCCGGAAAAGTGAAGGCCGGGCCTGCTTTGAGTGAATGGGCACAGCCAGTTCTAGTCAAAGCGCTCAGCGCCAGGTAACACGCTAGATTGGGACCTGGGACCTTCCTGCATACCTACCATATAAGGAAACACTATCTGTGCTGTGATTGGATAAGCTCTCCCAGGAGTCTGACAATGGCATCTGGGAACATATTGAATCTGAACTAGGAGATTTGTAGCTACAGAGAGATTGTGGCCTTATCTTCTGACCAAAAATTGGCCAAATTTTCACTTCAATTTTTTTTCCCCAAAATCCCTCAAAATGCAAGAATATGGTCCAAAACATGCTGCCATGTGAATATTTTGTGCAATAATACCCAAAAACATCATTCATCAACATCATCACCAGACACGTAAGGAGGGGACCCTTATCTTCCGACCAAAAATTGGCCAAATTTTCACTTCAATTTTTTTTTCACAAAATGCCTCAAAATGCAAGAATATGGTCCAAAACGAGCTGCCATGTGAATATTTTGTGCAATAATACCCCAAAACATCATTTTTGAACAGGTCAAAATCTCACCAGACACGTAAGGGGGGACCCTTATCTTCCGACCAAAAATTGGCCAAATTTTCACTTCAATTTTTTTTTCACAAAATGCCTCAAAATGCAAGAATATGGTCCAAAACAAGCTGCC
>JAFBJS010034193.1:0-22724 GCA_016785265.1 Paraplagusia blochii
AATAATCAATTAAATAGATCATATATTTTAGCCTAGTGAGTAAAATTAATTCGTTGATGTAATAGTTGGACTGTACACCTTGGCAAATTAGTGTGTCAGGGCACAATTTTGGGGTACTACTACACCACGGGCCCTGTTTAGACATATTTATATTGTTCAAAATGATATGTGATGACTGATCAATAACTGATTTGTTATGGTTGTGATAAACTATAGATACCATATTCATATTAAGTATCAGAACCATAACTATAGCAGTCCAATATTATGGAAGTCTTGAATCTAGTGGTTTTAAAGTGGAGTGCACTATAGTGGCAATAATGTTGGACTGATTAAGTCATTGGAGATCCTTTTCCTGGTGTCCATAAGCAATACCTTTGAAGTGGTAATGAAATCGAGGCGAGACCTCTTTAATTAACCATCCTCATCATATGTCCACAGTTGGTTTGTTTCCCTAATCTGGTGTTCAATTACACCTCCAAATGATTGTGTGCTGCCGTCAGTGAAGCACACAGCACCAGCTAATGACTCTCATTGTTCCCAAGACACTGGGTGTTATTAGATGAATAACTAAATGGGACGTATGATGGACTCACAATGAGTGAGTCAATCATATATGTCAGACATGCTATTATTTTTCATCTTTGTGTTAAAAAAAGGTTGTTCTTTGTCCCTTACTAACATTTTAACCGTCAACCTATGAGGAAATTATTCCCCTTTCTTCCATTTTTGAGAACATCTATCTATCTATCTATCTATCTATCTATCTATCTATCTATCTATCTATGTGATATCAGGAAATTAAGTGTCAAATTTATAACATATAATTTATATAATTTTAAATTATATGTTATCATTAATAATTAATGGTATTTAGCTGTGTGAAAACACTGAAACACTGATCATGGTAATGATTTCTCATGAAAATATCAACAATGTAAAAAGAAAGGAAATAAATTTATATCAATATGCAACCCTTTATTTCTATATTTTCAAGTTACAGTGTTTTTTCAAATTGAACATTTTCAGATGATCCCTTTTACAACAGACCAAGGAAATCACAAAGTATCGCAGCAGAATTTCTTAGGCTTGTGCAGACACCCTGCACAAGCCTAAGAAAATAATATATTGTCATTTCAAGCTAAGTGTGATTTAAACAATAATATCAAAAAAATTAAATAAATAGATGCAGCTCACTTAGAACAGTCACACCTGGCTCCCACGGGCACTGTATCGGTGACCCCTGGCCTACAGCATGGTGCATTGTGATTTTGGGTGGCTGTCAAGGAGGCTGCCCTGGTGAGACCGGCCACAGAGGTCCCATGACACAGGGAGCACCGGGTGGAGCAGTTGGTGGCCCAGAGGTTAAGGAAGCTAGCTTGGGTCAGCAAGGGTTCAAATCCCCCTACCGCCAAGTTACCCCCGAGGTGCCTTGAACATGGTCCCTACACACTGCCCACTATGGTGATGGGTTAAATACAGATGCATAATTTCCTGAAGGATACTCCCAAGGGATTAATAGTTCTAAAAATTAAAAAAATTAAGTCACCAAAGCGACTCCTGACATCTCCTTTTCTCATCCAGACTCATTGTATTTTCTAATATTTGAACTACCTAATATTTGAACTACCTAATGCAGTGCCCTGTGGAGAACATTGTAATTATAGCAACACTAACATCGTTTTCTCATTCAATTCGGAATCGAATACTGAAGTAGCTAATTCGGGATTCAATCCCTTATTAAATAATCTGCATTCAATTAACTTCAACCATTTTATCTTTTTATTGGTTTACACCCATATTAGTCAATTCGGTATCGAACCCCCGACTAGAGGTGGATTAGTTAATGCACATTAGTAGAGGAGTGAATGCGCGTTAGTTTGTAATGTGAACGCAAACTGGGAATGAAACTGGTTTCACGCCGCAGCGAATACCGAATCAAGTGCCAGTGTGAAAACGGCATAAGTGTGTGTTGATATATGTATATGTACTGTGACACCAGGTGAGATCACCTACGGTGGCCGAGTAACAGATGCCTGGGACCAGCGTTGCCTTAGGACCATCCTCAAAGGTTTCTTTTCCCCAAATACTTTGGAACCAGACTACACCTACTCCTCTTCAGGTATCCTTCATCTTGCACCGTTCTTTCTATTCTTTCCAGTGATTTCTTCAAATGTACAGTTTCCTCTGACAACTAAGTAGTGTTTCTTCAAATACTGTGTGTGTGTGTGTTCACATTTGTTTGGGTTTAGAGTGGCAGGGTAGATATTATGATAAATCACAAGTAAAATTCACAAACACATGGTGGTAGATATTGACTAATATAAGACATTTTTAAATAAATAAAAACTTTTACATAAAAATAAATGTTTTATAAAATATTGACATTGCTGTTACATGTGCTGTGCTTGTACATAGAAAGTTCTGGGTTTGTGTGAGGAACTCATACTGTACGTGGTGCCTTTAGGGGCAGCTTTATACATCATTGTGGGATCCAAAAAGGGTTTAGTTGTCAGCAACTGGACTTCTTCTTGGAATTGAAAGACATTTAATTCCTCAACTGAGGAACTTCATCAGTTTTCTGGTTGTTGTTGGAGGGAACTCTAGTAGTTCTACTCCTCTAGACCACTCCCTTCACCACTGGACAAAGGTGTGAAGAGTTGTTTTGGTTTCCTCACCTTTTTAGACAGAAGCTGCTCCTGATGTTAATGAGTAGTTTCCTTGTCTCATGTCCAGATGTGAATGGGAGTCATTGTCACACCCGTCTAGAGAAGCCTGCTCTGGTATTGATGAGCAGTTAAACTTCCTAGGATGGGATCTCAAGGGAGAATGGTCTGTAGCAGACAATTGATGATGCAGACCTCCTCCTCTATTCAAGGTTGGTTGTTCCAGATGGGTATAGGTCGCTCCCTTCACTCCTCTCTCAAACCACCTATATGCACATCTAAGTCCTTGAAAGAGTGTCCCTTTTCTCTGCGATGGAGATAAACTGCCGAGTCTTACCAATATACAGATCCGAACATTCTTCACTGCACTGAAATGCATAAAACCAGAGTAATAGAACTACTAGAGTCGTCTTTCAAGAAAAAGTCCATTTGTTGGAAGACCCTTTTTGGATATTGTGACCTGGATGAATAAGAATCTTCACAGATCACTGTGGGGGCATTTACATTAAAATGTTACTGTTCGAAAAAAATCTTGACATCATTGTTGATTTTAATCATTCTACACAGACCTTACACTGTTGAGGAAAATGCACCACATGGCTATCATTACAAAAACGACCCAGACTTGATCATTTTTGTGTTAAACTTGGACTACAATATTGAAAACTGTTGGACTAATTATATAGTTTTGTAGCAGTAAGTTAATATTCAGAGACCAAAGCTGCTCATTATAAGAGGTGGAAACCCCACTGTTTTTTAAAGAAATAAAATAATATATAACTGGGTATTTTTTGCAGTGGAACAGAAATCAACTCACACACAGTGTTTGTGTTAACATACAAATAGTACCATTAATACTCAGTGGCGTCTTCCGTGTACAGGGGTCTACTACGCCCCAGGGACGGGCTATCTGGAGGAATACAAGCAGTATATTGAAAGTCTTCCAATCATAGACGATCCTGAGATCTTTGGTATGCATGAAAATGCAAATCTGGCTTTTCAGGTAAGAAATACTATCAAGATCATTGACAAAAAATATTGACAATATTTTGTTTGTCTTGTAGAAGTTGCGATTAGTATTTTTTTATTGTAGTATTGTTTTTATAAAATCATTTTTTCTCATGTGTATTTCTAAAAACTTTGATGCTTGAAACTCTGTGTCTTTCTCAGTTTCAGTTGTCCTTGACCTGCCTCTATTGACAGCCTACTATAAATTAATGTTTTAATTAGTACTATATTGTGCTCATGTCCGCTAGTGTATTAAATAACTATTTATGTCTTTAATGATGAAATAAACTGTTTATAGCTCATCATAAAAGCATGTTTGTAAAGTTTGAATGACATGGAACTTACGTGAAAGGTCAGAATATGCTATGCAAACGTAAATGTAAATGTAAATGTGTTGTTTTCCCCCTTGCAGCGTCAAGAAACTATCAGTCTAGTTAACACCATACTAGATGTGAATCCTCGCTCCTCCGCACAACATGGGGCTAAAAGCAACGACGAGACAGTGTGCGACTTGGCTGAATCCATACTGACAAAGTTACCAGGTAAGACTAGCCTTTTGAACAAAGATGCGGTGTCTCACTGATGTTGTCATTTGAATTTTGCTGCTCCGTCCTGTCCTGGATGCAGAGCGTCTTGACATGGACGAAGCGGCTGAGACTCTGTTTGTGAGGGACGAGCATGGTCGCATCAACTCCCTCACAACTGTGTTGAGCCAAGAGGTTGATCGGTTTAACAACCTCCTGAGAGTCCTTCAGGTGACACACACCCAGATCACTGGAATTTGTTCAAACCACTTCCTGTCCGCCCGAGATTTATTTGTGCATTTGTATTTTTCCCAGACATCTCTTCTCACTCTGAAGAAGGCCATTGCTGGTCTTGTGGTGATGTCAGAAGAAATGGACCAGATGTACAAAAGCTTTTTGAACAATCAAGTGCCAGCACACTGGGCTAATTCTTCATACCCCTCTTTAAAAACCCTGGCCTCCTGGGTGAGGGACCTTACTCTTAGGACTTCCTTCATCCAGGTTAGGAGATACACACACACACACACGTATGCTCACTAACTGCACACTTTCCTCACCTGTTTTCTAATTTTACGTCTTCCTGTTTTGTTTTTTTTTTTAAACTGTGTTATGATTAGACGTGGATCAGACGTGGTCAACCAAAATCTTTCTGGATCTCTGGATTCTTCTTTCCACAAGGTTTTCTGACAGGTAAATTCAAGGTCTGTCTGTCTGTCTCTCTGTCTGTCTCTCTGTCTATCTGTCTGTCTGTCTGTCCAATCTAAATCTTGTGTGTTTTTTTGCACTTGACATGCAGGTGTTCTGCAGAACCATGCGAGGTTCTACAAGCTACCTATTGATGAACTGAGCTTCCACTACAGCGTTTTGCCAGTTTACAGAGAACCGTCAGTGTCATGTGATGCTGCACAGACTCAGGCTAACGATGCTAAAATGAACATGGATGATGAGGTATTTCAAATTCAAATACTACTAGAATACGCGTGTTGTGTTTTTTATTGGGCCACACTGTAGATAGATAGATAGATAGATAGATAGATAGATACTATCACATACATATACACACAAATACATACGCATGTTACCTAAGCCAACGTATATCCATAGCTTGAGTGTACCCACACACACACACACACACACGTATATATATGTATATATGTATATATATATATATATATATATATTTACACACATGCCCACATGCATATCTACACATAAAGCTAAAATAACCCGTGCATTGGGCGATGTGCGACGTGCGGCACATATCGTGCACAAATACATTAGTAAGACACACTAAGGACATAGGATATGCTTTATTATAAGGGGGTGTAAATATATATATACATATATATAATAGTATAATAAAATATAGTAGCAATTCAAATCAAGATTGCGGTATGTGTATAGAGGACTGCACAGTAAGGAGTTAAAGATGAATAAATAAATTAATGTTCTCTTCTTTCATATGTTGTAGGTAACCCTCAAATTTAATAGAATTATGGTTAATTAAAGGTTAAATAATATTATTTTACTTATTATTTTACTTATTATTTGTGCGATTCTACAGTTACCAGAGCCAAAAGATGGGGTGCTGGTGCATGGTATGTTTATGGACGCTAGTCGCTGGGACGATGTCACCATGACAATGGAAGACGCTTTACCACGAGTCATGAACACAATGCTGCCGGTGGTGCACTTTGAGCCAAGGCAGAACTATGAACCTGACGCCAACCTCTACCACGCACCTTTGTATAAGACCTCGGCCAGAGCTGGGACTCTGTCCACTACTGGTATAAGACTCAGTAACATGCAGAAATAATGTGTTTGTTTTAATGTTTTAAAGATTTTTTCCTTACCTTGAATTTCTTCTCCTTTTACAGGTCACTCCACTAATTTTGTTGTGACCGTTATGCTCCCTTCAAAACGACCCAACGATTATTGGATCTCAAAAGCCTCCGCTCTACTGTGTCAGTTAAACGACTGAGGACAATGAAGTGCAGCAGTGGTGACGGTGGTCATAAATTTTAAATAAACTTAACACACTTTACTGGAATTAATTAGCAAAGATGGTATCACTAGTAACAGGTTTTCTCCTCATTGTGAAAAAGTTTTTAAAAAAAAGAAGGCAAACCTCTGATGAAATGTCCTCAAAATATATTTTTTTTGTGCGTTTTAGTTTTATTCTGCTGCAAGGTCAGTGAATGTATCACAGGTTTGGCACATGCATGCACTCGAGTGCTGCCAGGAATTCTAGGCCCCAAGGAACGGTACAAAATGGGCCCCTATTTATAGGCTAGTATATTATTCCACTATTTTGTCCCTTAACACATTCAGTTCAACTTTGTCTTCACATTTCGTGACTTTCTAGGCTTTTTATTTACAAGCTTGGCACCAAAAAACATATCTTGGTAAAAATACGGTGAAGTACAGGTTTACTCAACAGACTGCTCGGTGGACAAGTGTACAGTATTTCCAGAGCCTCAGGCTAGTCTCTCTGTCTTCTATTGGGTAAATGTACAAATTACAAAGTGCATCTGTAAAAAAAAAACATGCCATGTAGAACGAGCGAGGCTTACTAGGGTGTAGCCTCGTTTAAAACATTATTACTCATCTGGAAACTCCTTCATAAAAAAAGAGTTATTAACTATTTGAAAACTGATTATTTTCCCCTGCAAAACACTGCTATTAAATCAATGCAGCAACACGGATTCTCATCTGTTTTTGCTGGAGTTGATTCTTCTGAGGTTGAAACAGTGTGTGAGTAAAATCTACTAGAGCCCAATTCTGTTAGGAATCAATTTCCTCTGCACTACATTATTGGTAGACAGATATTGACACAGATGTTCTTTTTAACTCGGGGTAAATGCAGATAAAGAATACAGTATGTCACAAAGTTTTCTAGAATTATCTGAGCCTGTGACCAGAGACCAGAGAAAGAGTGATGATGAAATGTTGCCAACACACCCAGCGCTCATCATGTCACTCTAGGCAAACAGGGGCAGTACATAAAATATGGCTCTTGAAACACAATTCACACACGCCCTGCAGTAATGGGGCAAAAGGCAGACACACACTCGATCTCTGTCACACCAGCACACACACTCTGTATTGTCCAACCGCTGCTGGCAAATGAGAAAGGGCTTCTGTAAACAGTGTATTTAACACCAACCATGGAAAAAAGAGAAGAAATTACAAAACAGCATTGACTTATTGCATCTCGAAGAATTTCTCTTTTGTTCCTTAAAAGAAAATAGTCACTGGTAGGGACTAGTCACATCTACAACCCCTGGCAAAAAGTATGGAATCAGCTTTAGGACTCCTAGACTTTAGGAGGCTTTAAGAAACATTAAAACAAATTCAGAAAAAATCAGTAACAACTACTTTTTTTTAGACCCAAAAAATGTGGAACCACGGAAAGATCTGGACTATTTCCAGGCCATGATATTGACCTTATGTGTCTTTCCTCAGGGAATGTTTCCAAAGTTTTTGCACTATGGCAAGACGCATTGTCATCCTGAAAAAAAGGATTTCTTCCCCAAATGCCCGTTGAATTGATGGGATAAGAAAAGTGTCCAAAATGTGCATGTTAAACATGTGCATATATTGAAGATGTAACGACGACTGCCTGAAGAAAACATGCAAATTTTCACAGACATTAATGATATTGTGCTGCATGTCTGGTAAAGGCACTGGAGAGAGAGAGAGCTGTCATTACATCTTCAATATATGCACATGTTTAGAATGGTTTCAATAGAACATGCAGTCAATAGCTAACACTGTTTTAGCTAGTGAACACGGGGCAGGGTCAATTGTGGTTCTGGGACTGGACCCGAGTCCGGAGGGTTTCAGGTTTGAATCCACCAGCTGCCAGGTTACTACTGAGGTGCTCTGTCCCTACTCACTGCCCACCTTGGTGATGTGTTTAATGCAATGTGGCAGTGGTTTGGATCACACTGTGAAGGAGTTTGCTTTCTTTCCCTTCATTCTAATATGTAGACCATTAGTGAGCCATTAATGTGAATTCAAAAGAGAACTAATGTCTCCGGAGTCCAGAAGACAATCTACATTAGGGTTGTGGATGAGACTTGGAAATTCTTCCGTGGTATCAATAAACGAGACTTGCATGAGGGCAGAAAATAAATTGTAAGGACTGCTGTCTGATCCTGTGTGGTCTGCTCGAGATAAAAGGGTTATCACTGTTCCTAAATAAAATAAAAAAAATAAAAAATAAAAAAAACGACCCAACCTGTGTGTGTAACACCAAATAAATTACAGCAGAAGAGAGGGTTGAGCATGTCTGCCCACAGAAAATATACAGATACTTAAAAGAACACATGAATTTACTAACACTGTATCAACGTTAATAATGAGCACTATTGTTTTGAAATAATTTTTTAACCTAAGAAAATTAACTTATAGTAAACTAACGTACCCAAATGCCAGCCTCACTATTTCCCTGTAGTTTTAACTCAGTGGTTGTGCAGAGTAAAGGACGTCCATTCCCTCAGCTCATCAGCTCTTGGTATCAAGGTTCATTTCAGGAGGAAAAGTCTCTGATGATGATGTGTGGTTTCACTCAATGACGCCAAGAAGGAACACAGTCCCCACTAACTTTTGCAATCACTGTGTTGGCTGCAGTTGTAACGTCACTTTTGTAACTCAAATAACCGGATATTGTGTTACAAAAGATGTTACTGATATTCTTATCTCCTTGTGGATACAAAAGTTAGTTCTTCTTGTGGGATTAGCAATTTTCCCCTGTCATCACACAAAATTATATATGTATAAACACAACAAATAGACACAAAACTTTTAAAAGTTAAATTAGTGTAATAGTGTGTCAATGTATATGTTGATATACTGGCATATAGCAGTTGCATATAGTGGTTCTTTGGCCATTGGTGTGAAACTCCAGGAGACTGCTGCCCCCGCTGGATGATGAATAGAATATAATACATTATACAAAACGTAAATGTTTATACCTACAGCCATATATAAGGTTTACAAATCCATGTAATGTTAATTTCTTGGTCATCACAGGCCATTTTTTTTCTTTTTAATACAAAAAATATATTTCCATATCTTTGTTTAATATTTATCTTATCGCTTTTAACTTGAGCTTTAATGTCATTAAACTATTTAATGACACCATTTTGATATGTTGCATCGCTGAAATTCACAAAACACGTTGGTCTCAGTAGTCACTAAGACAAAGGCATTTTTTACCTAACAAGCAAGTCAAGGTTACAGAGGCAGAGGTCTCCATCAGTCACATTCTACAATTTACATATTATATTTATAATGTTTAGTCAAATAGTGTTTCTGTGCAGGGACCTGTAGGAGAAAACTCTACGTTATTCTCCAAGTCCTCTGAGTTGACTGTATCTCCAAGCTATGTATAGGAGGTTCACCATTTCAGAAAGAGTCAGAAAAAAACATTTAAATGGATTTGACATTTGAGAAAACACCGTAGCTGTTCCCATGGGCTATGAAAACAGATTTAACTTTAAAACTGCCTTTGAGCGTGACATGGAGCCTGTCGTTGAAATCCAAACTGTAAACATGACAGATTGTTTACTGGACTGGAAATCCAAAAGGTTAGAAATTCTGTAGTTGATCTATGGGAAAATAAAACATTTTAGGCTTTTTCCTTCAATGCCACTGGACAATTGCTTAAATGACAAGGGAAATAAAGCTGCTAATCACTATACAAAGACAAACTACATCATTCAAACCTGTTAGATATACTTGAAAATGTACTTATATTTATAACAGTATGGTGACTGTACAACAATAGCACGTGTGTCTTTTATTTTTGTCGCAAAAGATTCATACAGTATTCAGAGGGAATGCGTGTACAGTGGTGAAGGAGTTGAAATCACAGAACAAAAAAATGTTATACAGAAGATGGAAGATGGTATTTTTAGTGTCATTGTTTTTATTATTTTGAGAGTTCAAGAAAAATAAAACAAAATGAACCTCAATAATAATACAACTCTTATCTTTCCTTCTTACAGCCTGCAATTATTAAAATAAAACAAATTAAAAGTTCATTAATATTCATATTTATTAAATGAGTAAAATGAATAGAGTTAAACTATTGTATTCTTTTCGATGGAAACATTGTGTATTTTAAAAAACATAAAGAAGGGTAAACCTTTAATTTTTTTTAAAGGTTTACCCTTCTTAAGGTTTACTTTAAGGTTAACCTTAAAGCCATTTTTGGTCCATTTAGATAACCTTTCAGTCCTTTTTTCTATTTTACACGTTTTAAAAAAAATCTCCAGTGAACCTCTAGGGGTGTGCTAAAGAGCTGCATGCGGCCCTTGACCCGCGGGTTGCCGACCCTTGGGTTAGGTGTAACAGCAGCATTATTCTGCTTTCCTCTACAGTATAACCCTGGTAATATGTTGACTTCCATCTTTACCACAGAACATGGAGAAAGACTGGGGCAGTGAAAAGAGATAAGGGTTTTAACACAAATCTGTTACATAAGGTTGGTTAATCCTTGTTGCATGCAGTTTTGCCCCAGATTATCACAGAGTAAGATGCTGAGTCAAAACAAGTAAAACCACAATGCGCTTTATCAGCACGAGGAATTATTCGTTTTCCACTGGGACTTTTGTCCTACGAGAATAAATATTGTCTCTTAATTATTCTTTGTTGAATCTTCTGTTTATTTTCAGATAGCAGATAAATAAAGGAACGATAATCTACAGTTGGCCAAGTTATTTGTTAGCACGGCGTTTAAAAAGATAGACAGGTCATTTACTTGTTTAATGTTTAATTCTGAATGTCCAACTCGTCCCATATAAAACGTGGGTAAACAAATGGAAGTGAAACTGTTGATAAACAGAAAGAATAGCACTCACGAACCAGGGACTTCTTGCAGATCTTTGTCTTGTTGTAGATCAAACTCAGCTTATAACAAAGAGGAGCTAAATTTCTTTAAAGTGTGGTTTAATTCAAAGGACACACTTGAGTATTTGACATAGGGATAGTGTTTTGTGAGATTGACGGGAGATCTTTTGTTGTAACGACTCGGCATATAAACCGACTGATATTGTCGTCCAGATATTAGAATATTATGTAATATCCTAAGGGATCCTTACTGGTTTCCTCCAGTAAAGAACCAGTACACACAATACATGGGCTTCCTCAAATTATGTGTCCAAAAGATAGCATGAAATTCAACAGCTGTATATTAAAGTAAAATTCAGTTAAAGATGCTGATATTTTACATTGGTAGACGATAATCCTAGAGATGGAGCTACCAGGTAGGAGACAAAGAGGAGATGAACTCAATGAGGGAGGACATGGAGATAGTTTGAGTCAGAGTAGAAGATACAGAGGACAAGGAAAGGTGGAAGATATTCACTCAGGCAACCCCCATATACAAACTGAAAGGAAAAGGAGAAGTGAAAGTCACTAGATGGCAGCATTGCAGCTTATTTAACCAAACAAATAGATACATATTACCTGGTCTATATTATATTAGTTGATATTGGAATCAGAAATGTGAAAAGTGTTTGGACAAAAATGATATATTGGATGTCAACAAAAAGTGAAATCAAACATCACTATATATGACTTTTACACATATCTCAGCAACACAACATTGGTAATGTTGCTAATTTGCGTGACCTTGTTAGGAAACAGTAAGTGGCAAAAGTCCGAACTCATAATACAACGTTGCAACATCTGTTGCCATAAAAGGCAAATTCTAAAAAGTAACAGTAATGCACACAATACTTTCCAGGGTTATACAAAAAAAAAAAAATTAACTTTTTCAATGTTATTTACAGAAAAAGCTTGTTTGGTGGTATTCTCAATGTAAAAGCAAAAATACAGGTAAAAAAATGAAACAAAAGTAAAGTATTTTTACTTTTCTTTGGGGAAAATGAAGTATCAAATAACAAGTGTTGAACAGTGTGACATACAAGACATGAGCCAAAGTAGTGGGTGGTAAATTATGTGGCGCAGCAGGAATACAAACGCAAAGCACATTAGAACAACTTTCCACATTTTCTGAACTAATGCCTCAACTTCTGAAGAAGCTTGTTGTGTTCATTTATTCACCGTGAAATTTAATAAATCAATAATTTTTTTACCTAAATACCTGCAGGTACTTTTAACAAAAAACATATAGAAAGAGGAAAAACACCTATATATATTTTGTGCTACTTAACATTGGAGACAAAGACAGAAGTTTGGTACAGTCAGTCGATGATTAATGTCAACTTTTGTAGTATTCCTCTCTCAGGGATGGTGTCGTAGTTGATGAAAACTTATGTAAAATCTTTTGAAACTGCTTCAATAAAGTTGGGAGCCGACATAAGAATAGTGAAAGTGCAGATGATGGAGAAGAGAGAGAAGGCCACCAGGCATAACCTGTCCACCACCGCAGCTGCAAACTTCCACTCGCTGCAAATGGCCTCGCCTTCGTCCTGCTCTCGGAAGCGTCTGGCTATGTACTGCACCTCCTCCAGGATCTGGGAAATTTCCGGTACTTGCTCCAGCAGCAAAGTTCGCACCTGCTCGGCGTGGATGTCCGGCTGGGACGAGCAGTTGGGGTGTCTGCTGCCACTGCACCTCACCAGGGTGGAATCGGCGCTGGAGGGGAAGGCCGGGTTCTCCGTACTCATGGTGTGGTAGCCAAAGTACAGGTTCCCATTGGTTGTCGTCGAATGGGAGGATGCCTGTCCTGGGATGGAGTTCATCTGGATGCTACTGGTGCTGGTGTGTTGGGGTGAAGGTTGGGAGTATTTGTGGTTACCACTGGAGCTCACCGCTACCTTGATTTCCTCTCCAGGTTTCTTCATGCGCAGAAACCAAGCACACCAGTTCAGGAGAATGACCCGGACCTGGACCAAGGTGCAAGGACAGGTTGATTCCACTACGGAACTGAGGTTTGACTCCAAAAGGACACAAACAGGAAGTTGAATATGATAAACCGAACTACATCAACTCACCCATTTAGGCATCTTCCCTCCATGTGGGTCATGGTGGTGGAACTGAAGAACCAGCACTGTAACCACCACAGACAGACCCACGATCATCATGGTACTGGCAAAGTACTGAGCTGGAACACAGACAAATACTTAAATGTATAAGTCCAAAATCCCAAGTATTTTGTTTATAAAGTTACTTTTTTGTCAACCTTCAGTTTTTGCATTTCATTATATTTGGACATTAATAATGTTAATAATGATTAGGCAAAATGCTAAAAAATACTATAAATGAGTAAACATTTAAAAATCATATTTAAATGTTAAATATGGGTAAGAAGTAATTATAGTATATTGGTTTGGTCCAATTTACCACTTATAATCAGTACAACTATGGAACCCCAACCATTTGACATGTGACAGTGATGTTTATTATTTATAGAAAGGAAGAAAATTCCACAAAGATAAAGACTAGGATACATAACAAAATCTTCCATGTCCCCTTTTTTTCCCCTTTTCCAACAGAAACCACACACAAACAGAAACAAACAAAATAATAATAATGAAAAGAAAAAAGAAAGTTAACGTAATAACCCTTCTAACCAGTAAGGTAATATAAGCCATCGCAGTATGAATGGGTTCAGATGTAGTAGGCACACGCAATCCAAACCGGGCCAAAAGAGCATTGGAAAAAATAGTGATATTATAAGCCGAACTGAAAATTGAGGACATTTGGGACACAATTTTATCTACAAAGAATCAGACTTGGGTCCACTTGGGTCATGTTCTAATCCACCAGCTCCCAGGTTGCCTCTCAGGTGCTCTGATCATAGCACTCATAAAACATTTGATTGAAGGGAAAAGCAGGAAAGTAAAGCTGTCATTGTTATACACTCTACAGCAGTGGTCCCTAACCACCGGGCCGTGGGTCATTTGGGTCATTTGGTATATAATACACATAATTTGTTTGATTTATTATCCAAGTCTTAATCATATTTTATTTTGAAAAATGGCCGAATTCTCTCGATTACATCCGTCTCACTTGACACATGTCAAGTCCTCGACATTGTAAGCCATCCCGCTAAATTAAAGAAAGATCAACTGCTGGAGATCACAAATGACAGGGGCCTTGATGACAGGGGGTTGATGTCTCGAACGTCTGTTCGAGACATCAACTCTGCCATTTGGTCATGGCAGAGTACCCTGAGATCGCCACAACAGCACTGATAACCCTGTTGATATTTCTGACATCGTAACTGTGTGAAGCAGGGTTTTCTGCAGTGATGACAATCAAAACAAAATTACGGAACAAACTGGACCTAAGTAGCACACAGGGTGTTATTGTCTCCCTTCCCCCAAGATGGGACCGTCTCGTTACAGCAAAAACAAGCTCAGGGCTCCCACTGATTTAGTGCTGCTGTGTGTCACGAGTATTTTCACACACTTTGTTTTTGTGCTGTGTCTTATTTTGAAGGTATGTTTAAACCAGAGAGTGTTGCTTTGTGTTGGGGCAGAAAGGATGTTGCTCATGTCATGTTCTGCGTTGGTACAACATCACAGGGACGTAAAGTTGCACATGATTAAACAGTGGATTTACGGTAATTTTTATTATTACAGAGAAAATACAACAGTTTTTAATGCCGATCTTATCATTTTATTTTGTTTTTATCTGCTACACAGGGCTGTGAAAATATTGTCAGACATTAAGAAAAGGTTGGGGACCACTGCCCTACAGCACACAACAAAATGTGACCTATGCTTTGCACAGTGGGCAGCTTTGAGTGCCCAGGTAGCAGTGATTAGGATGATGCCATGCTCAATGCACTTCAGTGGTAACTTGACATCAGGTGGACTCAAACCTCAACCCTCCAGACCCCAGTTAGGTTTGTTAACCACTTGTCCACCATGCCTAGCACAGAGTGTCAACTAGTGGACTAGTGTGAGTTTATTTTTTTTGATTAATTTTCCAATCAGAATCTGAGTACAGGTTAGTCCAACCTACAGTACAAAACACTACTGAAAAAAAAGCCGTTTTAATCCAATCAAATCCTGTTACAGCAAAGCTACTTTGTCCATTTTCGTGTCATTCTGCTCCTATTCTGCTACATCTGCAACGTGTTAAATCGTGAACCACAGTGAGGGCTGCCCCGCTAATGGATTTGTTTTACATCACCGAGCTACCAAATGATGCAGAGCATCATCTCTGTCCGCCGCCTCCTCCGTCATGGCATAAAGCAAGACATAGCAGACCGCCTGGTCACCTCCGCTCCGCGTCACAGCTACTCTGTCCATGTCAAAGCAAAGGCTTTGTTTTTCCGTGGTCCTGCATTTTCAACGTCCAAGGCACAGTTTCCTCCCACTCCCTTCAGCTGCCTTTCTATTTATCAGTCTGATGTGTGAAGTCAGATATTTCTCCTACCAACACTGCCCTTTGGTGTAGATGCATAGTGTGAATTTCTCATCGGTTTTCCACACTCTCGTTCTCTGACAGCTCTGCCCACAGTGTAACGTCTCCTACTGGGTCTCCCGCTGGCCAGTCATCCATCCTACGTCCACAAGATGCCCAAAGCTTCCTGCTATATTAAAATTGCATTTAATCATTGGCTGAATTCACTCTAAAAAATCTGTTCAAATAATGTTTTTCAAACCTTTTTTTTTTTTTTTTTACTTTTCACAGACTCCTGACTGGCTGCGAGAAACAAAGCTTTGCCATGGGTTTGGTAAACAAAGAAACATCGATTATTTTTTTTCAACCAGACAACTGCTTGCTGCATTCACTTTGAATATAATATAGGTTCTTTCAGACGGCACAACAACTCGTGTGATTAACAATTTTGATATTCACATGGAGGGAATTATATTGATTCTTTCTTTAGAAAATGAAAATAGCGCTGTCCCAACCTACAGGGTCCCGCCACAGAAAAGCTTACAGTCTGGAGCAGTGTGATTTGGGTGGCAGTGGTGGAGAATACTGCCCCTTAGACTTGCTAACTGACTAGCAGGTGAAGATGAATGGAAGAATAGTTGGTAAAGTAATAAGAGGAAGGAAGGAAAGTAAAGGAAACTACATTTAACCCATCACAAAAGTGAGTGAGCAGCTTTGAGCACCTGGGGAGCAGTGTGTGAACCTCATGCTTGGTGCACCTCAGTGGCAGCTAGTGGATTTAAACCTAGGACCTATTGCACCAGGGACCTCAACCACTAAACCCCCACTGCCCCTAAAAGAATACAAGCAAATTTGGGATCAACCGCAAACAAAATATGACAGTCTTCTTCTTCTTTTCCTTTCGGCTTATTCCGTTTTTCAGGGGTTGCCACAGCGGGTCAACAATTTCCATCTCACCCTGTCCTCTGTATCCTCAACTCCAACTCCAACCA
This sequence comes from Paraplagusia blochii, assembly GCA_016785265.1. NCBI lineage: Eukaryota > Metazoa > Chordata > Actinopteri > Pleuronectiformes > Cynoglossidae > Paraplagusia > Paraplagusia blochii. The sequence continues at coordinate 16,522 of JAFBJS010034193.1, forward strand.
CCTCCATGTCCTCCCTCACTGCACCCATAAATTTCCCCTTTGGCCTTCCTCTTCATCTCTTAGCTGGTAGCTCCATGTCTAGCATTCTTCTCCCAATATAACCACTGTCCCTCCTCTGTACATGTCCAAACCATCTTAATCTGGCTTCTCTAGCTTTTTCTCCAAACCTTTGATTATTTCGTTCCTGATCCTGTCCATCCTTGTCACCCCCAAAGAGAATCTCAGCATCTTTAACTCCTCCACCTCCAGCTCTGCCTCATGTCTTCTACCTATTCCTAGTGTCTCTAGTCCATACATGGCTGGTCTCACAACTGTCCTGTAAACCTTTCCCTTCACCTTAGCTGACTCTCTTCTATCACAGATCACTCCAAGCTCTTTTCTCCAGTTGTTCCATCCTACCTGTACTCTATTCTTCACCTCTCTTCCACAGTCTCCACTGCTCTGAACAGTTGAGCCTAAGTATCTGAACTCCTCCACCTTCTCCACCTCTGCTCCTTGTAATCTCACTATTCCACTGTTCCCCTTTTCATTCACACACATGTACTCGGTCTTGCTACGACTGACCTTCAAACAAAATATGATAGTATCATTCAAAAACGTGAGATACATTTTATTATGGGATGATTGTATCTCATTTTTACTTAATAGACTCCACCTAGCAAACAAAGTAAGTGTTAAGTAGTTGACCCCCTAACTAATTGTTACTTGTTTAAGCTCCCTTCATCTGATAACCAATGTGATTCAATGTTTAGTCAAAATAAAACACATATTCATTTAAGATGTATTTTACAAGTCATTGAAATTGATGATGTGTTCAAGAACTACAGGGGTTGAGATGAGTTAATTCACAGGTGTCAAACCAGGCCCCGGTGGGCAAATCTGGCGTGCAGCTTAATTATATTTGGCCACCAAGATAAAATCAGATGCATACTAGAGTTGGCCCACCAGCACGTAGAAATTATTTACTGTCAGAATTTGTTATATTAATAATGCATGTTTTTTGTTATAGCACTTACATTTTGTTCTGTAAAAAAAGATTTACATTAAAAAAAAAATCCACTCTACAAACTACAAAGACACAGATTAGGAAACATATACCACTGATGTGTAAATATTTTCTAATGTTAATTCTCATGTGTTGATCAAATTAAGGTTTGGCTGTGTTTCTCTATAGATATTTAATATCTGTAGAGAAGGAAAAACAAGCACATTTACAGTTAATTTCTCAATATATATAGAGTTTGGCATTTGACTCAGTTTTTAATTCTGGCCCACTGTAAAATTGAATTAGTTATATTGCATAGGTGCATACATCTTTGTGTATGATACATACTGTATATTGCAGTGTAGTTGTTCATATATTTAAATATTAATGCATGGGGAGTTTTCTATTAACATGGTTTAAAGAGCTGTAACAGGAGTTTGTCACACTTGGAAGCCCTGATAAATGACATCATTCATCTGCAGTCTTGTGGAGATGTGTGAAATGTAACGTTTCTACAGGAAAAAAAAACACTGTTATTGCCAACAGACACGTCATTCCAAATGCTTACTTCCCAAACAGCTCTACTGTAGTATTGCATGTTATTCAGATTTTCTCTCATTTTAGGGTCAACTTTTTACATATATATTTTTTTTGTTTGCATAATTTCAAATCTGGACATTATAGTCTAAGAAAAAATGAATATCATTTTTTAATCCATGACGATTAAAGAAATAACATTTAGAAAATGCAAAAAAGGAAATCTCAGTCTTACCAATTAGAGGTACAGAGTCTGAAGTTGCAGGCATAATTTCTGCCACCAGCAGCATGAACACAGTCAGTGACAGCAGCACTGTTATACCTTGAAAAAAAAAAAAATAGACACATGAGCTAAAACACAGTGGCAACACTAAATTGCAACATGAGACAAACGTGATGCTGTCTTTATAACTACAATGTTGTGATTCATTAAAAAAAATCACCTGTTTCTGCTTTTATTTCTACTATTCTTAGAAGCAGCTGGCATTTTCAGGTGGAGGTAATTATTTCTGCTGGGTTTATAATAAAGTTGTTGTTTGTCTGCTAATGACAGGGTCCCAACACTGATGTCCATTCATGGTTATAATGTCAGCATTAGCATACAGCTGTGACAAATAAACAAAGATGGATCAACCACAGCCTCAGAACCTGTTCGACTGAAGCTCAGGAGAGCCATTCATCTTTATCCACATGCATGATCGTCATCATTAATCTCTTGCGTTCATATTAGTGAAAGTGTGTGTCCCAGCAGGGATGTGCTGATAATGCTAATGTGTACGTGTGTGTTCTTTGCTGGGTACCCAGTGAGATCTTCTCCCCAGAATCAGCAGGCAGCAGGAAGACCAGCAGGGCCAGACCAGATATGAGGACGCAGGGGATGAGCAGGTTGAGGCCGTAGTAAAGAGTCCGGCGGCGCATGGTGACCGTGAATGTCACATCAGGGTACGGTTCTTTACAGCACTCGTAATACAGCTCATTACGTTTGGCGGGCACACCTAAGAGAGGTGGAACCAAGGGGCGTCATTAAGGTGTCAGTTAGATTTCAGGAACAGAGATATTAAAAAAAACTCAGCTCAGTTTTGGTCCAGAACACAAAAAAATATATATATGTATATATATATTTTTTTTAATAGAAAATCTATATCAAATGTTTGTTTGTGATTATGTCATCATCGCAGATGTTATTGATGACTACTGCAAAAGTGCATTTATTATCCAGAATTTTAACTATAATTAATGATCTTGACTTCTGCATCAATATACAGTAATTTTACTGTTCACTTTAATTGTTTAATATAACACTTGTTTTCCTTTCAGCTTGTCCCTTATTAAGGGGTTGCCACAGTGAATCAACATTGTCCATCAATTCATCTCCAACTACCTCCATGTCTTCCCTCAGTGCATCCATCAATCTCCTTTTTGTCCCCTACCTGTTAGCGCCATCTCATTCTTCTACCAATGTATCAATTGTCCCTTCTCCATATGTCCAAACCATCTCAATCTAGCTTCTTTAGCTTTTTCTCCAAACCTTCCAATTGACCTCAATGCAAACATCCACCTCTCTAGGTTCCCTTCTAGTTGCTGCCTTCACTTACTGCAGATCACAATGTGATTTGCGAACATCATTGTCCATGGAGACTCCTGTCTGACCTAATCTGTCAATCTGTCCATCACTAAAGCAAAAAAAAGGGCTCAGGCCCGATCCTTGATACACAACTCACCACTGTTGTACTGTTCTCGCGCATACCCTGCACCAATCTAACACAACAATCTAACTACTCCTGACGTTCTCATCCAAAACCACAGTTCTTCCCTTTAAAGACATATTCCTTCATGATCTAACACGCCTAAAGTCTTTTATCCATCACCAAATGACAGGAAGTAATAGAAAACAAAGTTCACATTCAGGGTCTTGTTTGTGTGGCTAATTAGTGAATTGAAAGACTCTGTGTTTTATTATTGTTGACTGCAGCTGGTGTTGAGTTAGGCTTGACATGAATTTAGTTTAATTGGTCGAGTGTCACCTGGACACCAAAGAGACATAACCTTTGTTAGACATCTGCTCATTTGATGAACTGTACTGTAGACCTGCAGCTGTGTCCACCAAATACTCAGTGTGTTATTTACACACTCATGGCATGGCCGTGTAGGTTTGTAAAGCACAGGTGTCTATGTTTGTCTGTTTGTGTCTTTGGCCATCTTTCCGCCTGAATTAAGCGATCCGTCCCTGGCCCAGCTGTCCTCACACATTGTTTCCCTGAGCTTACTGGGTCACACACTCAATCTATGTGTGTAAATGTGGACTCCCTCTTTGGCTTGTGGCTAAAACACTAAATTAGTTTAGAGGTGATGGGAATTTTTCATTCCCAACGGAGAGAAATGACCCTCAGAAGGACACAGTTAAAGCAACTCTAAATGTCTTTTCCACTCATGAACAGATACAAAGTATTTACAGCTTTATATGTGATATTGAAATACATACAATATTTCTATAGTGTTTCATTTGTATGGTGATATTAATACTAAATTAATTAAATAAAAAATAAATAAAACATAAAATATATAATAAATATATAGGGTAATATAAAAAAATAAATAAAAAATAAATAAAAATAAAATAATAGATACAGACTTGAGTAAAGCTTGAAATATGCTAAACAGCGATTGTTAGTTGATCAGTAGGTTAGTAGTTGATAGATAGATAGGTTGATGTTAGTATTAATAGAAGGTTAGTAGGTAATAATTATTGTTGTCCTGGGTGTTAATGAGAAATTGCAATCTCAATTATTTTTAATAATTGATTTTAAGAATTATTCAGTCAGTATTACTACTGACTTAAGTTTATATTAGATTAATCTCAGTGTATATAGATATATGCATACCTACATTCATATGGACATGATATACATATATATCAACATATATACATACACCTGAATTGAGATTATCTTTACTGGAGGAGTGACATTTATGGACAGGATCAGGAATCAGGTCATTTGAGGGACAACACAGACAGAAAGGTCTGGAGAAAAAGCTGGAGAAGCCAGATTGAGATGGTTTGGACAAGTGGATACATTGGTATTAGAATGATCGTGAACTACCAGGTAGGAGACAAAGAGGAAGGTCAAAGAGAAGATTGATGGATGTAGAATGAGGGGACATGGAGGTAGTTAGAGTCAATGTAGGAAATGCAAAGGACGGGGGAAAAATGAAAATGTTGATTGCTGTGGCAACCCCTGAAATAGGGACAAGGCAAAAGGAAAAGACGAATACACCTGAATATACACAAATATACATATGTGCGCATATGTAGACACACACATACACAAATATAGGCACTAATAGCATGCCCATACTGTATTTTGTCATCTATAGCAGAATACACAGCAGATACAAGTTTATACCAAAATATATGGTATATTCTATATATAAAGTATTTATAGAAATATATTTGTATAATGAAATATATTAGTAATGTGATTTTTTATACATATTTATAAATATTATATGGATATATTTTATATTATGTTACAACACTTCTAAGTAACTGAATTTTAGCTTATTTAATTCCATATTTTTATTCTACCCTATGAGCATCTGTGTAGGATATGTTAAAAAATCAAATCCAAAGCTAGTGCATGTTCTCAGGAGGTTGGACCTGCATGGACACAGGAATAGTTTGCTGTTGCCAAGAAATCAATGACAGTCAGAAGTCAAGGATCCGACATCGTACAAAACCACTGACAACCCTGAACCACCCGCCGTCAGAATTTCCTGACAACCAGTCAGAGTCTGAAATCCCAAAAAGCATGACACAAAGATGCCCCTTCATCAGACTCTCCACCCGTCCTAAAGTCAGTCTGAAACAGTCATGAAAAGTGTGTTTCTCTCTTACCCACAAGGTCCCACTCTCCATTCGGGATGTAGGTGGAGATGTCAACATCCATCATCTGCAGGTCCAGCAGCCAGCCGTTGTGGGTCCAGGAACCAAACTTCAGGTCACATTTCTGCACATCGAAGGGGAACCATCGAACATCGATGTAGCAGGTGCTTTTTAAAATGCCTGGACATACAAGGAAGACAAAGTTTCTTCAAGGTAAACTTTCACTTGGGATCATGCAAGACTTGTCAAAAGAAAGTAGTACGACAAACAGTTAGATAGAGGTAGAATGGGGTAGACTTTAAGTGTTAAATATATGTATATATAAATATATATACAGTCATGAAAAAAATCATTGACCACTCTTCTGTTTTCTTCAATTCCTTGTTCATCTTAATGCCTTGTTCCACTAAAGGTTTATCACCTGGGGGAAACAATGAACACAAAACCATGCAATGACTAAAAAAACCATGTAATGACTAAAAGCACTGTATTTGTCAGTACAATGATATTGCTAGTGATGTAGGAACGGAAGTGATTTTTGTCACTGTCAATAAAACCATGCAAAATGGCCAGAAATCAGCTCTGAAATTAAACTGAATTATGAGCATTTTTTGTTGTCATTATATTTGTCCACATTAACGTAGATTAAGCGAAAGCAGACTTTTAAATGGACAAGAAATTAAAGAAAGAGTGGTCTAATCATTTCTCCCATGACTGATATACATATATATATATATATATATATATATATATATATATATATATATACATATATACACACACACATATACATACTTA